>JBBIGC010000013.1:8969563-8981195 GCA_037576955.1 Lepidarchus adonis | reverse complement strand
TGAGTGGAGGAAAGAAGGCAGATCTGTTGGTTTGGGAGGTGTGTGGGTGAGGTGTTTGGGGAGCAAATGATTGAAAACAACAGTATGGCTTCAATAATAATGGTTCACCCCCAACATTTCAAAGGCTGATGGATTTACTTTGAAGCAGCAGCATCGTAGCCTAACTCTTTCTCAGCTGTGGTCAGTTTTGTTTGGCATAGTTGAATCTCTTGATTATAATTTTGGTATGTTGTAATTATATGGATTTGTGGAAATGTATATTTAGCCAACCTGATGGATAGTATATATGGAACAGTGATCATATACTGTCACTGAAGATCCACCTCCACATCCATTTGACTGATTAGCACAAAAATGTTCATAATGTAGACTCTCAATCCAGTTCAACTCTTTTAGCAGCCACAGTGGATTCATAAAACAGCAGACCAAGCAATCCTGGAACAAATGGGTTCTGTGATGTGCTGTCAATGACACTGAACATTTTTCCACCTGTTACCGGAAGCAGGTACCATGTGGATCATGGTCAAGTGAATCCAATTTGATTTATCAAGAACGCCATAGAACATTCCTCTGAAACGTTCAGAACTGGTGAGGGTACTCACAGCACAGAAAAGTGAGATTGGTCAGAGGGCTCATTTGCATCTTGACCAGTGCTGCAAGGTCAGTATTGCGTTAAGAATTAAATGATGTTCTGTGCAGTCCTGGACAGAGAGAGGCCAGAGGTGCAGGAGAAGCCACGGCGGAGCGCGAGAGCATTTGCGGAGGGAGGGAGAGAGAGAGGCAGGAGGCCAGAAGAGGTGTAGTGACCTAGTTTAGAAACAGGGAGGATGTGTTTAATAGAGAAAGGGGAAGAGGCAGGAGTGCTCTGGCAGGTGGCCATGTTGGATAGCCTGGTTTCCGTGGAGACGGAGGATGAGGAGAACAGACATATCTGAAATGATGAGCGTTTTTCTGACACAGATTGTTCTTTTCCAATTACATACACTAACACACACACACACACACGTGCACACACGCAAAAACACACACACATACACACCTTTACTTACTCATAAACTCACACCCAGCTTTGGTGTTTCCACTCCAATGCGTTTTCTGTCGCATTGCATTCTTACACTCTCTCTCTCTTACTCACACACACACACACACACACACACACACACACGCGCAAACATTGTCAGTCGTATGCACACTTCTTGGTGTCTGGGTTGCTATTTTTTTACGCATATCAGCGAGGCATTAGTTCCTGCACGCTGAACACTTTCAGACACGCATCATTGGACCCCTGAGGTGACCATCTATACACCCGTGTGTGTGTGTGTGTGTGTATATACACACATACATACACAACTGTGAAAGAATAATACTGGGTGACATTATCATTCCTCCAGACCTCCACCTTGCATGACCTTTCACTTAGTTTTAATCTGACAGGTATGCAGTCATACTGTACACACGCTCTACTCAACCACTGCTCCAGGAATTAACCTTATATACTGGAGACTGACACTCAAAAGTCAGTTTTTAATTTGTTCCAGGGGTTAAGATTAGGAAAAGGATTATATATATACGGCTGATCCTGCATCTGTGCAGTGCTGGAGCGTGTAAGCTTAGGTGATAAACAAGTACACTGCCGTCCAATGGCCAATGTTCTCTTTAAGGCCGTCATGATGTGAATTTAATTCAAATGAGCTCAATAAAAATAATAATTTAATATGATTATTTAGATTGTACAGCCTAAAAATACAATACTTACAAAATTACTGAAGAAGCAGTTATGACTGAGGAAAAGAACACTATATAACGCTGTAGCACTTCAAAAACTGCTGCAGCTGAGAAAGGTCAGTTCTCTATAGCGGTTTCCTATGAATGCATGATGGGCAAAGTAGTCCTTGGTTTGTCATTCCATTTACTTGTTCAAAAACCTCTTCAAAGCAGCTTCTTTTCACCAAATTAAATCAGTTTAAACCAACTTATACACATACCCAAGTACAGAAACAGCATTATATATTTTCTCTGCCTTTTTCTGGCCTTTTTACCATGTAGGAGCAGATGCAAGTCAGATGTGTGTGGAAAGTATCATGGGCAACAGAAAATCCTCTGCTTGTATCTTAGAATATTGTCAGAAAGCCGTTAAAATGTATTCGAATGATGCTTATGATTGAAAAAGCTTTATAATGTTTGGGTTTAGAAATGCAGCCCATCTGGAGCACAGCATTTAGCTGCAGTCATGGTCTATGTCTAGCTTGTCTTGTCTAGTTCTGCCTCCTTGGCATCTGTGTTGCCTGCATCCTGTCTGTAATCTCTCCCAGTAATAACTGTTGTCTTGTGTGTGTACAGCCCTTTTCATGAGTCCTGTACACAGTCTTATTAGTCTCTTTCCTCACCGTCCATGTTTTTTATTCTTTCTTGATTCTGCCTTTAATTTTGATAATCAGTAAGTCGTCATAATTTTAAAACTAACCAGTATTTTTCCTGTCTGAATGCCAAATACCAGCCATTTTCCTCTTTTGTGACAAATTCACATGAGCAGGGATGAAGCATGAAAGAGTCATCCTCTAAGATGTAACTGGAGATCTGGAGGGGGGTGGTGTGGGGGGGATCTGCCGTGACTCATTAGCTCCTTACCGTTCGTTTGCGTTGCCAGGACAGTCTCTTTTCTGCACATTTTGCACTAATTGGACGAGAGGAATAGCGCAGACAGAATACAAGTCTTCAAAGGTCCTGCCTCCTCCTATGAACATCATTACATCTGTTATTGGCCTGAGAGGGAGTTTCAGAGCAACATGGAGAATTTAGCGAAAGAAACTTTTAACAGGAACATTCAGCTGAACTGAGACACAGTCAAACTACCTCTATAGCGTAACAAAGCAGATTTCAGCATGATATTTACAATATGATACACAATACAACTGCCAGAACAAGAACAAGAATTTATTATCTCACACATATTTAAAAGTTTGCACAAGGATGGTTTAATATCCAATGTATGTCCATTTGTGCAAGATTTCATTTAAAATTCTGTATTCATTTCACAACACACATCATCCTACAACCTCCATATTGGTGGGAAAAGATACTCACTTGAATATTAAAACACCCGAGTGTTATAGCTACGCCTGTGCATTGGTGCGTGGATGCGTTCTTGTGTTTACCTTGTGAATGGATGTCCATTGCATTAAAAAGCCTCAGTATGAGCTGCCTATATGAACTTAGTAATGAAACATGTGCATCGGTATCTACTCCTTTTGTTTGATTGATAGGACTTTTAATGCAAAGGCACACACACTAGGGCAATCCAATTAAGTCGAAAGGTCATACATTCAGAGAGCGTTTTCTCAACTGCCTGCCACTTTGCAAGGCCTGTAGAAAGAAAGCTTTTCTGAATTGCTGGACACACTGACGGTACTTTTGGGTTCATTTAAACAGAGGTTTATGCTCAGATTGAATGTGTGCGTGTGTGTGTGTGTTGACTTTTTCTGTGCTCTGTCCTCGAAAGCCTTCCTGGCATTTTAGTGAAGATCAATACAAAGTCATATAGTTTTAAGAGATTGAAAGGCTGTCAGCAGAGTGTGTGTGTGTGTGTGTGTTGGTAGGCAGTTGTGTTTTTTTTCTGCAAGGCCTTTGTGCAGGTGTAATTGGCATTAAATCGACAGGAGGCAGAGGAAGAGGTAGCAGACGTCCATGGCCACACTTTAACCAACAGCCTGAACAGCAGGAGACCAGCCTGAAGACAAAAGACAGAGAGGGGGGGGCAGAGAGATAAAGAGAGAGGGAGACAGACAGACTGAATGAAAGAGATTTGATGAAAGAGACATAAGCTGGTGTGATAAGGGAAGATTTGGAGCTGATTACGTACGCGGAGATCTGATTGAGGGAAGAGCCGGCCTGCGTGGTGGGAGACGCATTTGAAAGGAGGGGACAGGGATGCGGAGCAGGAGCATAAGGAGGAGTGTCCTGGTGTGCTCTGGCAATGGAATAATGAATATAATTGGACCCTCGCTGCTTTTATGAAGAGGGCGCCATTCTATCATCATTATTTCTAACTTTTCACCAAGGCACATTTGATTACAGGGAAACTGAAAAATGAGTTCTTTTCTTGTGGAACTTGTGGCATTGCTAATTGGAAGAAAGATGGTCGGGGTAATTGCATCACGCTTGATCAATAAGGTCTGTTCACTGAGCCCAGAACAAGATTGTCATCGACTTGTGATTGGATGGCCAAGCGAAGGTCTTTACCGTCTGTCATCGATCTTCCCCACGAGAAAATGTTGCTTGAGAAAGAGCGAGCAAGAGACACGAACAGTACATAGCATGTAGTATGTAGCATCCAAAATCCCTTCTAATTGGTTAATTTAGTTACTAAGGTGCATCCGATGCTGACAAAAGCATCCATTCAGCGTATTTAATCTTAATAGAAAAACACTGATAGAATGGGATTCTTTGGATTAGACGCACATCAGACTGGGGTCACCAGGAGAAGGGAAAAGCTCCCCCCCCCCCCCCCCACACACACACACACACACACACACACTGGGCTGTAGAGCATCCATAGAGCAACACTGGATAACTCTGGGATAAGTTAGATGGGAGTATGGGATCCAAAACTAATCATTCAACAATATTACCTGATTTTTTGATGTTCCAGCATATGGTGTGAAGCCTTCCATTAAGAGTAGATGTTGTCAACTCTGTTATTTATTAATACCCCTCATTTTGAGGGACAAGTGCTGACAGAGCAGCTGTAAAATATATATATATATATATATATATATATGCTGCCAGTCAAAAGTTTGGACACATCCAAAGTTTTTTGAAAGACCATCAGTTCTTAAAGTAATGATTTTGCGATATGAATTAGAACTCCTTAGGAAGCAAGAAATTTCACAAATGAACCCTGAGAAGGCACCTGTGAAGTGAAAACCATTTCAGGTGACGACATTGCGAAGCTCATTGAGAGAAGGCCAAGGGTTTTCAGTGCTGTCAACAACGCACCTATTTAAAAACCTATTTAGAGTTATTTATCCATTTTTTTTTTGCCACATAATTCCGTATATCTTGCTTCATATATTTGATGTGTTGTATCTACAATGTAATAAGTAGTAAAAATAAGGAAAACATTGAATGAGAAGGTGTGTCCAAACTTTTGACTGGTAGTGTATGTATATAATAAGCATGTATTTTCATTGCCAGCATAAAGGAAGAACTATATATAAGTATATGTATAGATAATGCGATGTGTACGACACTGTTTAAATCCAGCTGTAAGAAAAGCAGACTGACACTATACTGATGCCTCTGTAGAAATTTAACCATGTACAATTTCTTAATTTTTGATAACTCCATTCTATTTTTGCGCAGGTGTTTCGGAGTGCGGAGGGAATGGGCATCCGTCTGGACAGTGCTTCTGCGTTCCAGGGTGCAGTCATATCGCCACATTATGACTCCCTGTTGGTCAAAGTCATTGCTAGCGGGAAAGATCTGCCCACAGCGGCCAGTAAGATGCTCCGGGCGCTCGCAGAGTTTCGCATCCGTGGGGTGAAGGTAGGTCTCAAGCTGACCCATGGCTCAAACACATGGGGCAGTGGGCACAGCCTCAAACACAGACTGATCAATAGAGCACATTCTCCTGCAGGTTTCTCAGGTTCAGTTTTCCTTTTAACATTTTGATGAAAGCTGAGATTGTAGGTATTCGATAAGTGTGACATGCTCAGGAAAGATGTTCAGGTGTGGCTATGCCATCATGGTCAAACCATTGATGGCTCAGTGTAGGCAGAGGAGTTAGCATTCTTCTCTTTTACTGTTTGCTTTATTTAGTATTGTTTCATTTTCGCTGCTGCCAACAGGTACACACCAGTTTTAGTTCAAAATCACACTCACTTTTTCTAGCACTGCACTTTATTCAGATGACGTTAGCTGTTTAAGTGATGCTGAATTAGCACATGAGTAGGCCATGCTTGGCCAGATTGCATGCTTTCCCTAAAAACAAGACGAGATCCCCCGCTTAAACCAATGTTCATGCTCTGAAAATGTGAAAACTAAAGATATTTATTATGTAATTATTTTGTCTTTTTTAATGTTGCAGTGGGAATTTAACCAGTACTCTGTTTCCTGTAATAATTGAACTATTGCACAATTTGGGCTGTTATTTGATTACTCATAATAAGGTTACAAATACATATCCAATATAAAGGTGTTTTAAATAATTATTATATTTGAATTTTCCAAATTATGCAAAACAAGTTTTCATTTACTTTCTTTAATGAAAATACTGCAGTATACATATTGTTATATTATATTAAGTTTACACTTACCATTCATTCAGTTTATATATAGACAATAATATGCAAAATAATCCCACATTTAATTCATTTATTTAATTAAATTTATTTATTTTGTGATGTTGCAATTCATTTCAAGTAGTCACCATTTTTACATGATTTGAACATTTCAAGAAGATTTTAACATTCAGTGGATGTTAAATTATTAATGAACCAGAAAAGCTAAATATTAGAAAAGCTAAATATTTTAATATATAAATTATATGTAACAGCACTAATTAAAAACATTAAATCTGAGTTTTTCTTTATTCAAATATTTATATTTATAGCAGGGTATTGTTTATGGATGTGTAAATCAGCCAGTAAATTTCCCTGTGACATGAACATAAAGCTGTGTTGAAGTGAAATGAGCAGTTAGAGAATTGTGTTTTGTGCTTCACTGACAACAATTGACATACGTGGCTAAAATTCTGATGATTGGCAGTGCCACATTGGTCATTTTGTATGGATGCTACACCAAAAATGCTTCAACATTATGGCAGCCAGATCTGAACAGTAGTGACCAGTTTGGCCTAATTTGCCTTTTAGACGTGTATTTTAATGTAAAGTGTAATCACAGATCAGGGTAGAAGCTGAAAGAACATGGGTTTAGATTTTCAGAACTGAGAGAATACGGATCTTCTTAGTATTCCACCCAGACAAACAACTGCATGAAATATTTATTTTTCACTGTTTAATTTGTTTGTTTAAATTGCTGTTTTGCCACTTGCAAGAGAAAGAGAGAGACATTGTTCCGCTTTGAAGCTCCTTGACTTCTGAAACAATAGCCACTTTCCCTCTGATAGGTTCTTTGACTTTGTAGCTGTTTTGAAAATCCTCAAAATTGCAGGAGAGCTGAAAAATATTTTACTTTTCCTAGATGTGTGAGTGTGTGTGAGTGTGGACAGTGTAGATGTTGGTGCAGAGAGACAGATGCTAGGTGTGTATGGGTTTCTGCAGATGGCTTAATAATGGAGGAAGATCCACCCCCTCCCCCCACAAACACTCTCAGTGCTGTATTATGCAGTTGATTGGGAAACTGGATGGAGACTTGAGCTCTTTTGTTGCTTGGTTATTTGTGGTTGATGTGTAAAGCTGTGATGCATTATGATGATTCATCACCCAGCCAGCACTGTGGATATTCATTACCCGCTGTGTGCTTAGTTGCGTATTCACCATCTTTATTTCCTGACGTTAAGATTAATACTTAGGAGTCACAGCCATTGCCGGCAAGAGCATAAATATGGTTATTTTCAACTAATTGTAAAGCAGAGGAAACACCTTACAGCACAATAACCTGGTAACCTCGCAGGGTCTAAAGGGGGCTGAGATCATGCCTGAATAAAAGCAAGAGTAGAACTAACAAATAAAATCGAAGATTAAAATACGTACTGTTGTATACAAATGTTTTTTGCATACGTTTTGTTAATTTTTAAGTGAAAATGCATAAAACACCCAAAAAGGAAGCAAACTTAATGATGGTATTTTCCGCTAACCTTAGACTGCAATGAAATTATTTATTATAGTTTTAGTTTAACTTATTAGATGAAAAATAAAGCATTAAATGTGTCAAAGCAGTTATACTGACCACATTTTTGCAGTGTATTAATTACACCATTGTTCATAATTGTTCATTAAAATGTGCAGAAGCTCTTTGTAGTGTGTACATACTGTTGTTGTTTTTTTTATTTAGAAATGTAACTAAATATCATTAAACTGAAGGTTTGGAAACTTGCATTCAACTGAAATAAAAAACAGCTGTGTTTTATTCAGAAATACATCATATTTATATTCATTATTATATTCAAGTGTCTCAGCATTTACAGCGAACTGTAACAACAGAAGTTCCTTTTTAATAATGAAGGATATTGTTACATTACACAGCAGCTTGTTTATGATAAAAGCTAAGACCCTAAAAGAAATGGCTTTGGTCTTACATTGACCATAGAGAAGCCGTTAGTTTAATGCTAAGCAATTTCCTTAGGGACAATAAAGTTTTTCTGATTCTGATTCTGATTCTAACATCATCAAAAACAAAGTACTGTAAAAAGCATCCTGAGTTTCCCATTGCTGACTGGTGGATGCACACAGAAGAGTAATGTATATTTCTTAATTTGGGTATAAACTCTGCCATAATAATGAGAGTTCTGTGTAATTGGGCTATTAAATTAAGTTTTGTAAACGTTTCACTACATGTGGAAGCATTGAGTCTGACTGGGACTTTGAGGAATCCCGAAATTTACTCCCATTTAAGAGTTTCTCTCAATATTGCTCAAATGAAAATAGTCACCTAATAGGAATAATAGGAAACGGGCACAAATAGCATATCATTCAGCACTATGTGGTGGAATATCTTCTTTTAAAGACTTGCATTTATTCTAAAACCTGTGATTCAGAATTAGCGTTTGGCTCTTAATGTTAATCACCTTATTTGTCAGCATCTATTGTAAGAGGCGACGCCAAGTATGTGAGGTGCTCTGTGTCAAACACAAAGACAAATTAGTTTCCTGTTGTATTCTACTGGAGGAATGACTCTTATCACTTTGTGTGAAGCCCAATCTAATGAGACACAACGAATACCTTCACTCATGTTCTCGCTGCTCCACTGTGGAATTTCTGCTATCTCCAGCCTTTCTCCTGGATATGCTCATTAGTACTTTGTGTGTGTACATGTGTGTGTGTGTGTGTGTGTGTGCACTCCTGACTTGAACTTTACTGGCGCTGTAATAGGCCTACACATCAACAATAAAGGGGTAATAGAATGCATTGAGAGGGGGGGGGGGTGCAGAGCAGGCAAAAGAACGACAAAGAGAGATGGTAACAGTGAATGACGTGAGGTGGTAGTGCCTATAGCAACTGTCACCAGTGAACATGTCTCTCTGAAAAAAAGTGTGTGTGTGTGTGTGTGTGTGTGGTTTTGCCATTGCTGTTGTTCTTTCTTGTCAATTACACTTTAATCTTGAGAACTGAAGATTCAAACTGTTGCAGTTTTGCACCTCAAAACAGTTTTTCTCATCTATTCTTGCTTAAGCGAGAATGTTAGCTGGTTATCAGTCCCCCCTTAATGAAGCCATATATTTTTACTATGAGGCACATTTTAACACATTTAGCACACACTCTGTGTCCACCATGTCGTGTTGAAAGATCTTGGACGTACCAGTACAGCATGCCTCCTAAACAACAGCCTATGACTTTCTTAATGTCAGTGTATGTTTCTCTAACATCTCAATGTACAGTCCATGTCAATGATACCTTTACACACACTGTATGCTGATCATCCTTGTTATGGGTACTGATGCACCTCCATACAATGATAATGTTTAGCTTTTGCACCTTTTGCTTTAATAGCCTGAATAGTCAATTTTGTTTTTGGCTTTTAATCAATTTCAACTCATCTGTGTTGATCTGAGACAATATAGATATCTTTATCACAGTGCATGACAATTTGTTCTACAATGCCTTCTGAGGGCTTGATGGTCATGCACATTCTACATAGTTTTCTAGCCTTGCCCTACTTTGACAGAGAGTTTTGAAGATTCCTGAGTCTTTTTTAGAATATTATGAATGGTCAATGAGGAAAGACCTAAATGCTTTGTAATCTCTCTCTCTCTCTACACTGCACTCACATTCTATCTCACTCTTTCCCTTATGTTCTCCCTTTCTTTCTAATTCTTTCTCATGTGCTCACTTTCGATCTCCGCCCCTCGTTGTTTTCTATCACCCTCTCTCTCTCACGTTCCACCCTTCCATTCTTACCTCCCTTACCTCAGATGTTGCCTCTCTGTCTATTTCCATTCTCATGGTCTCTTTCTCTTTCTAGTCCAGTCCAGAGAGAGTCATTGTGAACAAGTAAAACTCATTGCAAAGCATTAATGAAGACTATAAAATATGAATGTTTGTTCCCTCACACATCTTCTGTAAGAGTGAGCACAGAGAATGAGGACATTTTGAAATCCAGCAGGGGCCATGGATTACTGCATGATGCCTACAAATCATAGCATGAGTTTATTCATGCAGAATAAATCGGCTGAAGCATCTGAACCACATGAGCTACAGCAATGAGATTATAGCAGCTTAATGATTAAGTTAATGTGAACTAAATGACTCCGACCATAGCAAACATCACAAAGGAAGTTATTCACGTTGTTCAAATTGAACTGTCTTGATCATTGATCAATGCTTTCATTTTATTGGTGGGAAATTGATTGGCTCTCTCACTTGCTCAGTTCATTTAAACGAGTGATTTGTATCTCTTATTTTATATGTGTGGCACAGAGACAGCGGGGTTGAAATCGTTTGAGCCAATCACTAATGTGATCTGTCCACAAATCTCTCTTTGATGTCCACAGTGCAGAAACTGATGTCTATGCAATAGATGGGGAAATCAGTTTTAGACCAATTTCCCCTTACGCTAAACATGTTTAGCGTCTAAAGTTTGCACTTTTGATCTTGAAGGAGAACTACACATATGGAGTGGCTTTATAATGCACCCTGATACATATGCACTCTTTATTATCTTCCAGGGTGGCATGCATAGTGGTTTGATCTGCTATCACCAGGGTTCCTGTCCGCCTGTGGCCTCCTGCTCATGCATCTTCACACTAGTAAAACTATCACAAGCCTCCACTACCTGCTTCACTGGCCATAAAAGTTATAGACCTTAACTAAAGCCATGATTATAAACTGAGACTGTTTTTCATTTTTTGTTTGTTTTCTCTTTTTTTATTGCTATCCAGTGTCAGCCAGAGTCTTACGAGTCTTGGTTTTCCCCCAAGGGTTCTTTCTCCTGTTGAGGATTTCCTTACCTCCATCATCTTTGTTCATTAGGGGCTCAGACCTCTGAGATTTGGTTGCTTTCTGACAATGCCAGTTGTAAAGAGTGATGTATATAGTGGAAGGTATTGGAGGTAGGTGTTAAATAGAAGGGGGTGCACAGGAAATGGAGGGATGGAGAGAAATGGAAAGCAGTCTTCAGGGAGTATTACTGACACTGAGAGCATTGGTGATGGTCCTACTCTCACACAGCAGTGAGCATCATGGCTTCGGTGCTGCTACAAGACAAAGAATTACACAGTCGGACTGTTACAAGTAGAACTGACACACAAAACAATGCATGCGGTTTGCTTCTGGACACACACAGTTTTTCACACTGGCTGATACTTAGGCTGAAATTAAAGCTTAAATCATCACCTATTAATCAGTAATTACTGTCCGGCTAATAGTTGTTTTACGTGTGTATGTGTGTGTGTGTGTGTGTGTGTGTGTGTGTGTGTGTGTGTGTGTGTGTGTGTGTGTGTGTGTGAGCTCATGCA
>JBBIGC010000013.1:8946502-8958455 GCA_037576955.1 Lepidarchus adonis | reverse complement strand
AGAGAGAGAGAGAGAGAGAGAGAGAGAGAGAGAGAGAGAGAGAGAGAGAGAGAGAGAGAGAGAGAGAGAGAGAGGCGCGCAGGCTACAGCTGCTGACATTCTGATTGTTTTTACTTCCATTCAGTTATGGTTGATTGAATTGATTGCTTTTGGTGACACACTTGTTAATTGTCATGGCAGCGGCCCTTCATTGAAATTGGAAATATTTGTCTCATATTTTTTCTGTGACTCCATTTTTCCAGTTTTATTCACCATTACAATAACCCTTTCTCTTCCCCTCATTTCTTTCTACAATCACTCTTTACTGATTAATATTTTATTACTATTTTTTTCCCTTAATCATTAGAGCTTTTTTGTACCTGGTCACTGCCATCCTTCTCTTTAAACGTGTTTCCCAGTTCTATTTATTTCTGTTTATTTATTTATCCCAACAAGGCCACTAAGTGCCTCTCTGTCAAACACTGCCGTTATTACTACCAGCAAATTACGCTGTTGTAGCCCGCGTTGCTAAAAGTCGGCATAAACAAGCCATTAACTGGAGACAGGCATGCAGAGCGCAGGACTCTGATTAAATATGTAAAGGAGATTTTGTATCCATGAAAAGAAATGGGTAGACTTCAGTGTTCAAAATTTTAACATCTGCTTTTAAATACACAGTGTATTGACAGATTCATACTGCACCAGCAAATGTGTTCATTGTTCCTTGGAAACGGTTGTCAGGTTGGACAAGATTTCCAGGTTATTAGCAAAATCCTATTCAACATTAGTTAATTTCATTTAAAAGTGGCTTCTTAATGTTTATTTTTTAATAAATAATATTCTACTGATATGGAGAAATCAGTATTAGGCAGATTAAACGCAAGAATAATTTGCCACCATTCAACTCTAAATAGACATTTTGCTAACATTGTTTAAAGCTTGTCCAACAATGCAACACGAATGCACTGATGGACGTGCCACGGGTTAGGGCCCTGTAGTAATGCCAGTATTGAGTTGCATAATACATAAACCTTATTATAGAGTCCTAGTATCTACCTCAATATTCAGAACTGCTATTTTGCTATGTTAGTGCTTAGCATGCATGGCATGCTGCAGCTGCACTGTGGTAAGTAGGAGATTTCCTGCATTAGCGTTAGCCGGCATCTCTGGTGGCAGGTTAGCACAGCGGGTGAGCTGACGGGGGCAGGCAGCCTCTCAGGCTCGCAGTTGGACTGATGGAGCCCTGCTAGCTTGCTAGCATATTTAGCCAGCAGGGAAGAGGCAGGTAGGTGGACAAAAAGCTGAAACGCTGTGTAGGTGCATAGCCAGGGGCAGTCAATGGTGCACAAGTTTGTGGAAAATGTGAGCGTTGGAGGTAAAAGTAGAACAGTAGAGTCGGTGGGACAAGAAGTACATAAAGACGAAAAGGGAAAGTGCGGTAGATAAATAATGGCCTGAGTTATCTGTGCATATATGAAATGAGAGATAAAAACGAGAACAAATGAACTAAAATTGTTGTTGGTGGTCCAAGACTTTTTTTGATGTTATATTGATATCATTTATGTCAATTCTGCTTTAGTTGTTAGAAATGTTGGGGTTTTACTTGAGCTTTTACTCTCACATAAAGTCTCTTTTTTTATCTTTTCACTTTTGGATGACTCTGTCCATCCTTGTCTGATTCTAATGCACATACAGGTTTTTATCAGGTCTCACCTTGATTACTGCAATTCTCTCTTAACTGGTCTTCCTCTGTGGTCCTTCCAAAAACGTTCATATATCCAGAACTCTGCTGCCTGATTTCTCACTAATAGTGCGTTCATCCCAAATCACTCCCTTCTCTTTCCAACTCTACTTGCTACTAATCCAATCCTGTATTTAATAATAAACTCTACACAGTCTATATAAGGGTAATTTATAATGTTTTACATGTTCATCTCTAGCAACAGTCCAAGGACTTTATATATACATACTGTACATACATACATACATAAATATATATATATATATATATATAAATTTTCTTCTCAAAGCTGGATGTATGCTAGATTTTGTTTTACAAAATTACCTAAAACCTTATAGTAGCAGTCTACATTGTATAGTGAAAACATTTTCATAAGTTTTGTCATATTGTTCAACTCTAATGACACCATAGTTATGAATTGGATTCTATTGTTCTCATTTTGAGAATCATGGATGTAAGTGATACATGATGCAATAAAATCCATTGCATCTATTAAATATCTTAAATATTCGCTCTGATCCCAGCGCTTCAGGTCAGTGTTTTGTTCTTTATATGAAAGTTAATTGTAATTTCTTGGTTCACGATCAGATCATGTTACTGATTTTCCACTATTGTTTTATAAAGGATTACAGAGAAAAACCATTACGCGTCATTATATGGCTTTTTATTGTTTGCAAAGCAGCTTTTCAAAAGCCATCGGCATTTCCGGCAGTCTTATCCAAATTCATGCGATGAGCGTGGTTGTGCTTCCTGATTAAACAAGAACAGGATCATGCACAGATACAGAGCTTCTTGTACTTCACCAAAACACTGCGTCCTCTAAGTAAGATGCCATTAACTCATTTAACCAGACTTGCCACTTTTTAAACCCAGCTCAGTAGTTAGGAAGGAGCATTAACCTTGTAAAACCAGATGAAAACTAGGCTTATTCTTGTCCATGAAATCAGACCCTTATGTTATATAAGGTTTCTAGGAGTCACGTCTTAACCTAGTTAATTTTGTCCTACATAATTTTATCCTTCAAACAATAGCTATAGAAAGTGTGTGACCATGTTGGAGAAGCCTCAGCAGTCACTGTGTTGAGAGCTGATATGGGGGCTTATTGCTTAAGGACAAATTCAATTTTAGAGCTGGAATGGAATTTGTGGCGGTTCACGGTTCTTTATTTATTTCCTCTTATTTTAGCAGGAAGGCTCAGCAGAGACTGAAAACGACATCAACAACAATAAACAGCAACAGCAGTTGTAAAAAAAGTTAAAATGACACAAAAACAGCACCAACAGCTCTATAATTATCTGTATTTGATTCCAGTGATCATTAATATTGAATAAAGCAAAATTAAAAGTAATATCAGTATATTATTGGTATAATTGAAAATGGTCATATCAAGATTTTTTCTTTTCATTTCTGTTTGATAAAATTAGCTGCCCATAGTACTGTCCATCTTTACATTGTGTAATCACTACATGATGAATACAGTGATAGAAATGGTCCACAAATAACATTATTGTGTTACTTTAACTTACACAAAGATTTAAAATGTCTTAATTAATAAGTTTTAATTACTGTCACAAAAGCCATTGCCAGTTTAAGCTGCCCACTCATGACCACACCTCGGTAGCTGAATTCTGGACTCATGAGCTCTATTATATATGCAACAGTGTAACTACAGGACTGGTTCAGAATCTGAACTCACGCACTGACTTGTGGAGGTAAATCGTGAACAAAAAAATCTGTCTTTATTTATGTAATTATTAATATTATTGCAAAGAAACAACATAAAGTATGTGGGGTTAAGGTAGCTCATTGGGAAAGAAATATTTGTATGTCTACTGTTTCCTGAACAGCTCTTATATTGTTTATATTGTGGATTTTAGGTAATAACTATGATCAGAGTTTTAATGCAGTGTTTACAAGGCGTCTAAATACCAACCAGGCGACAGCTGCGTTTCTCCAAAAAAAATGGACAAAATGGGGAGAAGTTGTCTGCATCTGTATTTGCTGTGCTTCAGTAGAGTCTGCAATCTGTAGCTGGAGCTCAGACTTCACATATTTGGAATCCCCACAGCCAGCAAGTTGCTTAGTGAAAACCTGAGCATTAGCCATTTAATGCTTTAATCCTCGTTTGTGTACAAATCCACATTACTTTGCTAATAGTCTCCGCAGACCATGATTAGGTGCATTGTTGTCATGACAACTAGTGTTATTGAGGTTGGCATTAAGGATATCACAACAATAAGGGAGGTTCTGGTAATCATCGCAGTACAATTTGCAGCACATTATACCATTAGGACTGATGTGTAAGTAGCAGCATCCAAATCTCAACGTCACTGGAGCTGCAGACGGCACTAATGGCCCAGCAGAGTCGACTGGCATTACCTGCTACCATGCAAATGGTGAATTCAGCTCTGTTAATCGTCCAGTTGGTGGGCAGGGCCGGCTGGAATTGGGAAGTACAACAGATGTGTTCTATAATGGCCACTATGTTACAGTATTATCTGTGCTAATTAACTGCTCAGAAACAAAGGAGGTCTAGAGCAGCTGGCTCTTAAACCCATTTTATGCACTTGCCAATTTCAATGCAACCGTTCTATATTGACTATATCAACTACTACTGTACAACACTGTACGGCAAACTGCTGCACAAAAGTTGGCCTGCAGGGGTGTTTGAAAGTTGCTAAATATACTAAAGCCATTGGGAAGACATATTTCTTTTTAGCTTCTTATATTTTCATTTATTTTTAGAATTTTATTTCTTTAATTCTTTATTTTTGGAATCATTTTTAAATCATAAATCTTATTTCTTTTTATTTAATTAATGTCTTCTTAATTTTTTAATTAATTTAATTAATTTATTTATTTTTAGTTTCTCTTTATTTTTTTTAGCATCTTATTTCTTTCCTTAAATCATGTATCATTATCTATTTTGCTTTCTATTTTACTTGTGGCTTACACTTCATTTGCAAATACGTATCAGAGTTCTCTGAAATTTACTTTGAATTCCCACATTGATGATGACAATGGGTGACAACTGTTTTATGTAACTAAAAATAGGACAAATAAAGTTTATGTCCAGAACAACTCTCATATATACAGTATATGTCTATTTGCTTTACAGATAAGACCGTTTGTGCATAAAACTTGTGGCTAATACTTAATAGCTATATTATGTTGAGCAGTTTTGTGGTTCAGTAGGTCAGTTTTGGAGCAGTATTGTATTACATTTGTTTTTTAATGTCTGATATCCAGTTTACTGCTTTCTGCTGGTGGTGCTCAAAAATACAAAGAATTTCTGAGCTTTGCCATCTGTAGTTGTAAATGTGAAAAGCCAGTAGTAGAGTTTATAGCCCTTGTTCTTATTCATTTAATATAGTATCTCAGTCTGAGTAATTATGACATTGTATTATTTTGTTTTGGGACCACTAAAAAGATTCACTTTAAGTAGTACATAGTCTTCCATAGGAAAAATGCTTGTAAACGTCAATGTGGTGGATTGTCATTTAAATAGTGAGTTACTGCTCATACAGCCCTTGTTCCTGCCATGCTGTACTGCAATTAGGCTTTGTTTTACAGCTTATTGTAGTAAAGCTGCAGTGCCCTGTTGTCTGTAGTTCACAGGCTATATAAATCTGACACAGAGTATGTTCTAGTATGTGGGACCTTTGTGGGAAGTCAGTAACTGTCAATGTAGTGAGTGGCTATCCATCGTTCTTGGCAATTTAATGCACTGTGTTGTGCCAGCATAATTGAAAACTGTACTGTGGGGGGAAAGTGGTACTGATGTGGTATGAGGATCAGCAGAAGCCCTGGCAGAAGCTTCAAAACTGCCTCAGACGGGAGATGGAGAGAAACAGACGGGTTAGAGTGGAGCTGCCAAGCCCAGACTGCGAGGTCTTTTTTCTTCTTCTGGCCATGTGGTGCTAGGGAGACCGGCTATAGAGGTGTGAGAGAACAAGGGGTGAAGAAAGTATCTAAAGAAAAGTTTTGGTGGAGTTTGGAAAGTGCTGAAGGTTGGGAAATTAGCAGTTTATGGGCAGCGAGGGGGTTGTTGCATGTATACATGTATTGAAAACACCTCCTCACACAAAGTGCACCACAGTGGAATATGACAACACCTTGCAACTGGGTAGCGGTGCCTTGTGCAAGGAAGCCTCAATGGTACCTTGGCTGGGACTTATGACCGTTCAATCCAAAGGATATGGTCTTAACCAATAGCCCACAACTGACAAACAGCAATTATTAAAGAAATTAAGCAAAATAGCCCAGGATTTTCCTAAAGGGGGAAGTGGAGGGATGCAGGAAGTACTTTACTGCTCATTTCTATGGAACAATCATGGGCTAAATGTCTTCTGCAAACACACACACACACACACACACACACACACACACACACATGCATAAAGATATCAAGGACATTCAGTCCTATCTCTTTCCTCATCTTTGTTTGTGCGCTTTCCCTTTTACACACTAGGGGTTGCGTAGACCAGTAAACTACACAACTAACAAATCCATTCATCAGCGCAGTGGATAGTCAAGGACAATGCTTAAAGTACAGTTACTGAGGAAAAATAGTGCTCAGGCAGAAGAAAACTCCAGATATCATGCTACTAAAGACCATGGCTTCAAGAATTAAAAGTGGGATACCTTAAATGTTTACTGATTTAGTGACTAGGCCGCTCTGGTTACAGACAATTACTACATACGTATTAGTTTGTCTAAAGCTTTCAGCAAAAACTGGAATAATTTCAAAAATATGTAAGTAACACAAACAGCAAGTGATTGTTTAAGCTGCTCATCCAGTGTCTTTAACAAAACAGTCTGGTAATGTCAACATATTGCAACATTTCTGTGAAAATTTAGTTGCTTTAAGCCTCAAAAGCAATAGAAAGGGTATTTATGTTGCATGATTAGTTCTGGATCACAAGCTGCCCCTTTACCCGACACTTGACAGTGGACATAGGGACCTTAAACTAGCATGATTGCTCAAGAGCATCCAGTTGTCTAAAGAGATATCTAAATAGTGCACACTAGAAAAGTTTGATAAGCTACAGACTCCCTGTGCAGATATGAGAGTGATATAACACTGCATATATGGAGGCTTAATATGAATCTGAATGGTAACTAATTCTCTGAAACAAATTAATCCCAAGATCCCAATTTTAGAGTCATTATTCAATGTGTAAGATCTTACACATTTTGTATGGAAACCTCTAGAACATAATTAGCACCGTTTTTCCAGAACTTTAACAACTGAAACTGAGCAGTGTTAAAAATGATCGAGGTGATGTACATGTGTTATAAGATGTCAATTATTGTTACAGGCCCAATTCAGGCTGTTCCATTGGGCTTGTGTGCATTTAGAAAATGTAGGTGTGTAATGCTCATCTTGCACACTTCCACTGATAAGATGGCAATCTGACTCCAAGCCAAACTGGCGTAAACACCACTGGTGTGCCACTCATGCCTATGTAAACAATGCCACGGTGATGGCAGTCCTACCAGGCAGATATTTGAAAGGTAGCAACAGGTTTTCAATTTGTTACGATTGTAGTGGCTTCATTAATCATTTCAAGAATGCTTAACTCATAGTGATGGTACAATGAAGCCATAGCTCTTTAGCAAAAACCTCTTCAATGCAATCATGCTGGATATTCTTCTATCCTTTAAAAGCAAGACACTGATTCATAATGTGCACCCTGTCTCTTATTTGTCTTTTTCTCCTTCACACACACACACACACACACACACACACACACACACACACACACACACACCATGAGAAGGTCATATTGAGGGCTGAGCGTGCTTTAATCTTCATAAAGCACAAGGATCAAATTACATACCAGTTACCGCACAGGTCATGGCCATTAGCTGTGTGGATGTGTGGGTGTAGGTGTGTGTGTGTGAGTCTCTGTGTGTGTGGCGATAGGTAGAGGCACAGTTTCCCCAAATATCTGAACATCTGTGTGTGTGTGTGTGTGTGTGTGTGTGTGTGTGTGTGTGTGTGTGTGTGTGTGTGTGTGTTGCAGTGCATGTTCTTGGGTGCTATTTAAATTTTGCAGCAGTAATGAACGTGTCATAAATGATGCAGATTGCCTTTCATTATTTACGTGGCTCCATCGGTTATGCAGAATGTATTTGGGCAAATAGAACTGTTGGAAGTGTGTGTGTGTGTGTGTGTGTGCGTGTGTGTTGTAAGAATCTGCTGTAAGGCTCTCTGTTGCTATGGGTAAACACAGAAGGCAGGGGGGCATGCGGTGTTCGCTCACACACATAAACACTCGAGTCATCGTCTCCCCCTCATTTCACCTCATCGTCTTTAAATGGGCTTTATTGGCAATGCGATAAATACTGCCAAAGTACTTACACTACAGAAATAGCCCTAGCTCAGGCTATTACAATCCCTCTGTCCTCTTTCTCTCTCCCTACATCCCTCTTTTTATTCCCACTCTTTATGGTTCTCTTTCTCTCCATGCCTTTCTTTATGCTTCACCTCTTTTCTGTCCTTCGTCACTCACATCAGCAGCCTCTCTGGTGTCCTTGCACATTCTCTCGCTCACAGACGCTGCCTCTTTATGTCCTTTCCTCTCTCTCATTGTGTGTGTGTGTGTGTGCGTGTGTGTGTGTGTGAGCACCAGTAGACCAGTTTTTTATTTATTTATTGTGGATAATTGCATCGTGACTAAGGTTATCAGCTCAGAGTAACCAATATGTTAGCAGCACACAATCTGAGGAAGCTATCAAAATGGAAAACACACACACACACACACACACAATGGTCATATGTGTTAAAGCAGTTCTGCAACCACTCTTCCCTTTTCTAACCTCAGAGAAATGAAATTGTCTGATCACAAATAACTCTTTGATCTTTATTTTTCTGTTTTATTTCATTATTTTCAATATCAAGTCAAGGTAACAATATTTACTTTGGCAAAATAAGATCAAACAAAAACATAATTATTAGGATGATTAGTATTATCATTGGACATGTGTTTTCTTTACTCGTGTCATCTAAGCGCAATGATAATCCCACTCATCTTCATAATTAATAATCAAGATTGTTGCAACAAAATTGCACTTTTTTCAGTTGTATAATCAGTCATGAAAGTCAATAAGAAAACAGAAGTTCATGGCAACATCTTTTTTTTCTTCTTCTTCTTCTTCGTACCTTTCTTTCTTGGTTGTCCTTGGGTTCCTTCTGGTGTTGAAGCTGTGTGTATTTGTGACGTCTATGTATCTGAATGACTCCGTATGGGCTTTGAATGAATGGCGTCGGACATGTTTAATTATGCCTCAGTCTCTGGCTGTGAAAAACCCATTCTGGATGGTTATGGGTACATGGCGCATCCAGTGATGTCACACAAGTGAACAAAAGGCCTTCTTTTCCATATGCACAATGCTAGCTGCTCTACACACACATACACACACACACACACACACACACTCCGTATCCAATCCCATTCCTCCTCAGTCAGCAGCCATTTATTGGGCTGTGTTCTAAATCTGTCTACAATCATTTCATCATCATCCCAGTGCTGCATTTCACGCCCATGTCTGGTTCATGTTCCCTCCGTTCTCTGGCTCTCTTTTACACCGGCCCTCTGCCCGACGCTGCCAGCTCTATCGAATGATCATATCCCATTGATCGGGCATGACTCGGCATTTCCGTCCTCTGCCTCTGGCTCCATGGTCCCAGTGACAGTGTGGCTAATTGATCACCCAATGCCGTCACTCGGTGTCATTAGTTAGAAGTCATTTTCTTTCCTGAAATAGGTCACATACATTTGGTCGTACTGCTCCCTGTTATAGGCCTTCATCGGAAAGACTGCATTTCTTTCTCAGACACTTTGGACTCATGGTACATTTCTGTCTCTGTAGTCCATTTCCCTCCAGCCTAATTCCTCCCTCTTTTCTGCTTCACTTTCCTTCTCCTACCTACTTTAACTTAAATTTTTTTCTTGTTTGTCTGATCTCTCTTTTTTTGTTGTTCCTCTCCTGTGACATCTTTTCTCCACCTCTCATCTCTCCACTCAACCTTTCACTCTTTTTGCTCAGCTGCCGCAATCCCCTGAGCTCACACACACCCACATATCACACCTCACCTCGCACTTCACCCGTTAACTCTCCCTCTTTCATCTCCCTCTTTCTGGACGTTCACGGTCACTCGCTTGCTCCTTGAAGCCTTCTCTCTTTCTCTCTCCTCCTGCACTTCATCTCCTTTCTCTCACTCGCACTCATTTTTTCAGCCTCTGCAACTCTTTTCCTCAACCTTTACTTTACAGCTTCCCTCCCTCTTCTTCTACACCACACTTTCCTCCAGCACATCTCCTTTATCCGTTTCGTTCTCCTTCTCTTTTTCCTGTTCTCTGTCCAGGTTCGTTGGGCTGGGGTTGGAGTTGGAATTGGTGGTGTTGTAGGCATGAATGTAACCGCGCTTGTGCCGTAGTTGTGAATCGCCACTGCTGCTGCTGGTCGTCGTGGAGGCGCTGGTGGTTGAGGCACACTGGACCAGCATGCCGTGCAGCGACTGGCTACGTTTGGTCCAGATGACGCTCAGCCTCTTGGCATAGCTGTAACAGGTTGTGGTGGCCATGTTGCCCATGTCAAAGGAGGAGCTGCGTTTGCGTCTTACAGCACCATGGACAGGGCTTTGGCAGCTCAGGCCCGGACTCTGATAGGCCAGGGATGAATTCCATTTACTATCCGTGAGTCCTCGTCTTACCACCACCGCCCCACCTGTGCTGAACCGTCTGTCACTTAACTCAGTGCCATAGTGAGGAGGCGGGGCTAAGCTAAAACTTGCTCGTTTTGCCAGGTTCTTGTTTGTGGGCTGAAGTTTGCTCTGCCCCACTGCCAACTGGCGCGATTGCCGTGGCAGTGTGGAAGATGAAGAGTTTTTGGGGCTATAGTACATGGGCATTCTTTCACTCTCTGGGGTATAAGGTGGAAGGGCCCTCTGTGTTCCCACCCCTACCTCAAGCCCCACCCTCAGCTGGTCCAGATTCACATTGGGCTTGGGAAGTTTTTTGGGTTTCGGGGTCGGAGGCGGCTTTGGTGATGGTTCAGCCTCTCCTGCTCCCCCTCGCTGTTTCTGAATCAGCCCGTTGGGTAAGACCACCATCATTACATCCCCATTTCCATTGCTCTGTGGGAAAACGTGGGCTCCTTTGGCAGGAAGGGGTGGCAATTCTGAGCCTGAGCAACCACCTTCATCCCTGATGTCATGGTGGTGGTCGTGGTTGCTGCAGACTCGATGGCGAACCATTAGCGCCACAGTAAACACCAGCAAAGTTACTACGACAATGCCTCCCACCAAGATGGTTAAGGTCCCACCCAGAAAGTGGGCCTGAAGCGACCGGCAGTCTGGGTAGTTGTCCTTGGTGCTAAACTGAATGCAGCCCAGAACTTTTGTAGCAGCCATGGCAGTGATTGTGTCATCAAAAATGGCAAGAACACACAGGTTGTAGTCTGCTCCAGATACAAGGTTTTTCAGCAGGAAACTGTTGCTTGTGGAGGACAGGATTCTGAGAAAGAGAAAAAGAAATAAAAAAGACTGAATTAGCACTGAGATGCAGCAAAATGTCAGACAAGCAAAGAGATGTTGACTCTAAAAGGGAGGGAGGGAGGGAGGGAAGGCAGGGAGACAGGGGGTGAATAGCGACTTGGCAGAGAGACGGAGATAGTGAGAAAATGATCCGATCAAGCAGAGGAGTAGAATAGAATTATGAAAAGAAAGCACGACTCCTAATGCCTAATAATTTAGCTGCTATCAGCCGAGACTGGCTGGGAGAATAGAACACCTCCAGTGAGCAATACCTGAGAGGGAGCAAGTGATTAAGTGAATAAGCCATAATGGAGAGAGAGAGCGCCTTAGAAAAAGGTTGTTTCATTACAACAGGGAAGTGTGTGTGCGTGTGAGTTTGTGTGTGTGTGTGGTGTAGGTGGGTTTTTTTGTTTTGCTGATTGTGTATATGTATGTGTACCTTTTTGTGTGTGTGTGTGCGTGTGTGTGTGCATGTGTGTGTGCGTGTGTGTGTGTGTTCCCTTAATGCTGTACTCTGTTTCTAACAAAGCAATGTGCTATTGTCACATAATGGGCATGTATGGGCAAACGATGCTGGCACAAACACCACCCTACCATTCAGTGCTTCTGCCACTGACGTGTAATTGCAGGCTCTCAGTGGGACCTTGAGCCACTTACAATCCCTTTTTAGTTGCTGTATTAAGAGGGAG
>JBBIGC010000013.1:8877644-8887644 GCA_037576955.1 Lepidarchus adonis | reverse complement strand
CCCAAGGAGTGCTACGCATGAAAAACATACACACAATATGCAGGCACCCAACACACAAAGCATCTAGTGAGCCTAAGCAAACCATGAGTGCTGGACACAGACATACATATTTCAGGGGTGTAAATGTTTGTTTCCATTTTTGGAATGATAGAACTGAATGTGTGATTACAATGGTATAAATATATTTTACTAAATTATCCTTAAATAATTAAATAAATAAGCAGCTTGCTGAATCATTTTTATTCTTGGTATACTTTAGGTGCCTATGGTTGTTTTTATTTTATTTTATTTTTTTTTTTTACTTCAGGGTCATTGCATTGTTAGTTATTCAAAGAACATTTTTAAAAGAAAATATCAAATTACATCAATTAATGTAGAGAAATATGTTTGCCCTTTCAGTGGGTCTCTCAATGGGTGCAGACATGGGGTTAAAGTTACTTTAGTCACATCGAGCCCTGAAGTAGATCGTGCAGTAATGCTGTGTGTCTTCTTCTGTAGGACATGGCTGGATTGTTGAAGCCTGAGTCAAGTCGTTTGCTGATCTCAGCTCTGCGGGACCGTTTCCCTGACATGCCCATCCACATTCACACTCATGACACAGCTGGTGCAGGTGTGGCGGCCATGCTGGCGTGTGCTAAGGCGGGGGCAGATATCGTAGATGTGGCTGTGGACTCCATGGCTGGAATGACCTCTCAGCCCAGTATGGGAGCTATAGTGGCTTGCACCAAGGGCACCGAACATGACACTGGTAAGTGGATCATAGAACTGTCAATCAAAGTGGTAGCCAGCTCCTGGTATCATTTAAGTAGCATAGAAATGAATGTAAACGTGTGCGCTGGTGGAATGTGATAAGAGCACTTCCACTTGCCAATCAAATTTATTCAATTTAACTTTCTTGTCAAATTAATGAGTAAAGCTCATTAATCATCTGTCGCAGTAGGAGGTAACTTTGAGTACATCAAGAAGCCATTATGGTGTACGTGCTCTAGTGGTGATTTTGTGCGTTATACTCATAACTGTGGGTGGGTGGGTTCGAGAATCATTTTGAGTAAGTGGCTGGCAGCTAAAGCAGAGAGAGACAGATGGAAAGAAAGACAGACAGAATAAGAGAAAGAGTCTGAGAGAGAGGAAGAAGATGGAGAGAAGCAGATAGGAAGAAAGAGTGAAAAAGAAAGATGAGAGAAAAAAGGGATGACAGGCAGAAAAACCCAAAAATGGTGAAGTGAGACAGAGGGAGAAGGAGATCAAGGTTGGTTTCGCATTTTTGTTTCAGGATAAATCTTAAAAACAGAGACAATCTTTAGTTCATTCATTAGATGGAGAGAAAAAACAACCGAAGGACAGAGGTCGGGTAGTATGGCATAGCCTTCAAATCCACCAAAGCAGCTTTTTGTTCAGAAAGCAACACAGGAGAAAATCCCAGGGGAAAAACGACAGAAACACAACAGGAAGACAGCATGAGAGAACTTAAGCCTATTGGAATAAACTAGAGTTGCCACAGAAAGGACATCATAAGATGAGAAGAAAGACTGGAAGAGGAGCAAGCACTGGAAAATTGACCAGGTTTCAATGTTGAAATGGATAATCTTTAAAACGGATAATTCAGCTAATTCAGCTTCCTGTAATGAAGTACTGCTCTATTGGCTTTTCTTAAAAGTTGTTAAATTATGTCAAAATCACTTCCCAGGAGGAACTCAATGTGCACACAACACGTTTCAGGCAGTTCCTTTGAAAAGACCTGAGACAGTATCCAGAGACACTGATTAAACACTGTAGTCTGATTAACGGCCAAAGAATCGCTACCAGCCTCTTTCCACACTATGACCTAATCAGCTACAGTAAAAGCTGCAGTGGTCAATGGACTCTGCATTAGTTAATTTAACACTCCAGGCCTTCATTGAACGCTGCTGATTTTAGGGCCGGCAGTATTGTAAAGCAGGGTTTGTTAGGGTCATCAAATACACATTTCTAAGAGCAGTGAAGGGAGAATGTTAACAGCTCGCATCAATCAAAATGCCATAAGAAGTGAAGCTGCCCACAACATTTTGAATGGAAAGTTTTAAAGAATAGAACAGAAGAGAAAAATTGAAATCACACAGTTTTTATTGTCCGTAATGTAGTTATTAATGTTCATTGTCCAGACTTTTCCACTAGATCTGTATATTTGACAATAATACATATATAAAAGCCTGTTTCCTGTCTAGCTACAGACCCCAGCACTGGGCTTTGGAAATTATGTTCTGTGGAGTGATGGAGCACCAAGGTTATTATATTGATATATTGATGACCAGTAGATGACCTGAATGCAAGCAAATCCTCACAACAAGCTTAGTAGTAGAGAATGTAGAGAATGTAACATTACTGCAAAGAACAAAGTTTTTTGAGAACTTTGATTGCAGAAAGAAAATGATGGATGAGCAGGTATCTATAAACTTTAGGACAGTTTGTGCAACATTATGAGCAGCATAATTATGATGGGGGGGTATTAATCTCATATCTTGCTTGGTTTGGGGAGATATACCAAGACAGACAGAGAGAGACAGCCCCAGAGAGAGAGACAGAACCCCTGGTCCCCCCATTAAGCTGTAGCAGTTTTGAACTTCCCAAATCTCCTACACCTTACACTGTCCCAGAGAACTTTCTTCTGAGCCTCCACACAGCAACAGGTGGGCTAGGGGGCGGCCCGTCTGCTATAGAGTGCAGAAGACACCAGCACGGCTGCCTTAACTACAGCAGACGCATCCTGTTCCCTGCGAAGCCTCACAGTCAGGTCAGAAAGCAGCTAACCAGAGGCGACAGACAGCTGGCCCCATTCTGGGACACAGAGGAGCCCAAAGGGGACAAGGAGTTATACATGAAACTGCTGAAGACTTCTCAGAGAGGAGCACCATTAAAGTCACAGCACAATGAAGAACATACAGGAAAAAAACCACAAAGATGCTGAGCTCACTGCCCAAATCAATTCTCCCAGGAGAGCAAGCTTTTCTCAAGATGGCGAACATCACATACGGTCCCCAAGACTGGTTTGGTACTCTGCTGCAGTAGATTTCAACACTGTTATATCTATGCACGCCAACTTTTAGTATGTTTTTGAGTCAGCCAGAAACATCATAGAGAGCTATGGGATATATGTCTAACTGTAAAATGTCCTCCAGATCCAACAATTCATTGAACTAACAAGCCATTCTTGGGTTCAAATATGTGTCTAAAACCTGGAAAAGCATTGAAATATTCAGGAAGATGAGGAAACTCTCCAACACCACAAATTATTTTATGCATATGCATATGACTCCAGTAGATGTGCTCGTCTGTCTTTAGTATGTGCCTGAGTGAATAACCCTACTTTATAAATAGTTATTAGAATTAATACATTTGATTGCTGCTCATGCTCAACCTATGCCAAACAGCACAATAATGCCAATATCAGTGGCATCATATGTTTTTACAATCAAAGGTCAATAAAAAAAAATAAAACAGCCCATTGGATATGGCAAGCTATTTAAAAGATCTAGTTCTCTATCTGGTCCCATTCCAAACCTGGGTTATTTTCACCTGTCTGTGGCTGGGAGCTTGCCAGTCATGGCCGATGTCCAATTACATTACACTATTGCCCTGCCTTGGCATAGCTCCCTCAGCCAGTGAAACCAGCGTAGAGTCTAAGCCAAGCCTTTATCTCCACAGCCACCAGGACCTCCTGCTCAGCCATGCACTCCTAAAAAGGAGGCGTTACCACAGAGCAGTGGTTACCAACCCTGGTCCTGGAGACCTGTCTTCCTGCAGAGTGTAGCTTCATCCCCAATCACCCACACATCCTCCAGCTAATAAACATCTTCTGAAGTATTTGATTGGCTAGATCGGAAGCATAACTGTTAGATAAGGTGGAAAGGGGGCCATGTTAGATACAGATTGGAACTAAACTCTGCAGGAAATTGGATCTCCAAGAGGTTGGAACCTACTGCCATTGATGGACCACTTTGAGTTCCATAAGAACCATTCAGTAGATGGCTTTGAAAATAAGGTGTGAGGTTTTTGGGCAGACATGGCCTAGTGGTTAGAGAAACAGGTTCGATTTCTGGACCTAGCCATCAGGCTGAAGTGCCCTTGAACAAGGCACCTAACCCCCAACTGCTCACCCTGTACAACGTTCTGAATAAGAGCATCTACAACCGTATCTACATAACGTGAAGCTTCTTTAATGGTTCAGGAATGTTTCTTTTCTATACATACATCAAGAATTTATGAACAGATTTTTTAAATATTATAGTGTACCTTAGGTTATTATATATAATTAAGGCCAACATTGTCCTTGCTTAACATTTACCTTGAAATCAGAATGTGGAACAGCCTAGGCCCAAGTTTGCTAATCGGCCTGTGGTGGGAAAAGTTTAAACAAGGATTTGGAGGATGTTGTCGTCGGAGAGGAGACGTGCTGACATTGTCGTTCCTCTAAGCGAAACGAGCTCCACGACGATGCTGTGTGGGTGGCAGTTTGAAAAGATGCGGCAGTTGAATTAATGCATGTCAGAAGGTGTGTGCATGTGTGAGCCTTTATTCTTACTCACTGGAGGCACCGTCACAGGACAGGGAAGTAGCTTATAACAATGAAATCTGGCAACGAATAGGAGAAAATGGAGGATGAAATTTTAAACAGAAAGAGACAGAGAGATCAGACTGTTCCAAAATGGAGACGATACTAGGAACGAGTTTTAAAACACCCTTGGATCATCATGTTTGAAAAAGATGGCTATTTTGGCCATAGGAATGCGGTAATCTGTAGTGATCTGGTCAAAGTAATATCTCAACAACACATGAATCATATCGATATCAGCTCAGATTTGCCACAATAGCTTACTGCTTGACTCCTGAGTCTCATCACAGCCAAATCACAGTGTTCCTTACAAAGGCACACACATGCACACGGCCAAGTACACTGTTCTATATCGGGAAAACATGCAGATGGGTGCAAAACAGTGAAAAAGACTTTCGCAAAGCAAGTGGTGGGGAAGAAATCCAAACAGCTTAGCAACTCTAGACGTCTCTCTAGACACCACATGCTCACAGTGAAAAATAGAACGAGTATTGCTGTGACAATGATGAAACCATCCCTGAACATTAGGAAAGATACCACAGAATGGGCCAAGACGACCCAACCTGCCAATAGAGCAAGTAAAATCAAGGCCACAGATATAACTCATTCAACCCATGTAATGTGCTCATGCCAACGGAACCAAAAAAAACATATTAAGTGCAGAACCTCACCCATTCTCTCTTGGCAAATAAAAAATTATTAGCAACAAAAGAAAGCTGCAGCAATATAGACACAATACTGATTATGAATATTTTACTTATTTTCATTGTTGTTTTTTTTTATTTCTTGCTATTACCAACAATAGCATGAAATTGTCACGGATTCTACTCAGAATGGAAATTTTTGTACAATTTAAAGACTTGCCTGTTTATGATTGGACGTTTATTTTTGGAAGTACCATTCCCAGAACAGAAGAGTGTATTTAATAAAGCTGTGTGTCACGTACTGTATATGGATTAGGCCTAGTCTTGGACTTAATTGTGCAAAAAATGATTAATCATTACTGGAAATTCTTTTTATTTTAGGATATGATGTAGTTATGCATAAGATAATAAGAGTAATAGAGCATACATAAGAATGTAGAGTACCAAACACAGAAGGCATTTTTTCTTTATTTTCCATAATATTAAAGACCTCAGATTTATTCACATATGTCACATAGTGAATAAAAGTAAATTTACACAATGATTTCTGAATCAAATCGGTATTGTAGATTTTTTATATTTAAAAAATAAATTATTATAATAAAATAATATGGGCATCAGACATAAATGTGTAGATATGACCCTTACTCCAAACATTAATTGTTTGTGCTTTTAAAGGCAGATTTAATAAAGGAAATGAGGATATTAGCATTGTCCTACAAGCTCATGCTTTTATTTTAAGTCTTATATTTTAGGTTCTTTGCAGGTTTTCATACTCTTTTCTTGTCGCTTCTTACAGAATCACCTGGGATAGTTTTCCCCGGAGCAAATGTTCCATTAATGCTAACGAGAAGTTGATGACTGTTGAAAAATTTTTGTTAGAATTATATATTTTTTGGTGAAAAATGGTTTTTATGGGTTTTATGTTTTTTTTTTATAAAAACAGCTCCACAACATTTTAGAAACCAGTTTTAAATATTTACATTTGTCTTGAGATAAAAAGTCAGATACCCCGACATTACATTTTTCTTTCTCTCTTTCTCTCTCTCCCTCTTTTCCCACTGCCCTCTCTTTCCTCCACTGCAGTAGTTGCTTGCTCATGTCTTTTAAAAACTTTCCCCACACGTTTCTCCACATTCGATCTAGTCTCCTCTCTTCCTCCCTCACATCCCTCATCCAGACGGAGCCGGCGGTGCTTTCGTTTCACACACAGCCTCGTCTTTGTCAGTCACTCTTCACTTCTGTTCTCTTTGGCAAAACACACGGCCTCATAACACTCATAACACTGCCTTGGCTAATATTTCATCTGCAAAACTTTCAGATGCTGTCTCCTCAGCTTTCTTTTTTGGAGTTAAGAGAAATAGTCTTAGAGCAGCTGGGAAACATGAATATTTGTAAAAGCCCTAGTAAAATGGGTCAATATGCAGAACTGGAGCTTTCCAGCACTGTTTAACCAAACTTGATGCCGCCCTTATTGTTGGATGCGCTGCTATTTTGAGTAAGTCCATGCATTCACATGCACTTTTGGAAAATGTATATACACATCACAGAATTGCTACAAAAAATGCTAAATGCTATCCTGTGATGTACATTAAACTGGGATTTTACACACAATTATGCAAGGATATTCTTTAAATTAACATTTGTTAATTAAATGCAATTATTTTAGGTGTGTGCTTGTTTTATGGTGGCGTTGGTGTGTATATATATATATGCATATATATATGTGGTATAAAAGTTAACAGATTTGCTTTTCTTGTCAACTGTTACACACTTTTTTGTGGTGGGAGGGGGATTTTTCTAAAAATATCATGTCCCAACATCCCAACGAGAGCCGCTTGGCTCATTTGAATGAAGTTAGTTCAGAATGAATGAGAGGACGGGGGAGCAGGGTGTGCATCAGCTGTTGGATATTTCAGTTATGTAGGTTCATCATCCTGCCACATTAGGAATGACTGAAGATTGACTTATTTCACAGTACACCACTGTGAATGCAGTTACTTCAGATTGAGCCTCTGATTATCACATTTTGACAGAATTTGTGTAGTATACACCAGGTACACATCATGTTCTGTAAATAACGGAATATATGCAACAACGATATGGATTAAAAGGAAGGAGTGGTCACTAATGGGGCTCTGTGATGCGGGATTGAGGCTCTACAGCTCACTGAAGTCACACTGCTGGCGTAGCTCCACAAACAGGCTAACTGCTTCATCTGTGAACGAGAAAACGAGGGCAAGTGAGCATGCCAGAGCGAGAATGAGATACAAACTGAGAGAAGAAATGTAATTACACAGAAGAAAGGGAGAGTTATGCACATTTTTTGTCCTTTTGTTTTACCTGTGTGTGTACAAAAAAACTCTAAAGCAGCAATAGGTGAAAAGACAGATGTGTGTGAGCGCGTGTGCATCTGTGTGTGTGTTTTTATTCATGAGCATCTTTGCTGAGGGAATTACTCACTACAGACCTCTATTAATTTCTCAGTCCCTGACCTCCCCCAGTCTCTCTCTCTCTCTCTCTCTTTCTCCCTCACTCCTAATAACACATAAGAGCGGTAGTTAATTGAGTTGTCGGAGTCGTCTGTATAAGCAGACACACAGCAGTAACAGTTCAATGGGTAGACTGCATCTTATTAATGGAAGTCCTGTTGCTTTCATTACTGTTTATTTCACCCTTGTGCTCCAAGCATCTGCTTTGGGGACTCCTTCACACTCTGCATTCATTGTTTTTATTCATCACGTTCAGTTTTGTGATGGTGCTGGTTCAGCTTCACTTTCATGTTTAAATTCTAGTTGAGTGCCTAGTCTTTTGTCTAATATGTTATTTATTTATTTTCTTTTTTGAGACAAAAATATTGAGATAAAAATGTACTCACTTGTGCAGTAATAACTGCAAACCAGTCCTGCACATCCGATTGGAGGAATTTTAGACCTTTATTCTGTACAGAAATACTTGGTAGAGCAACTCGTGTGATTAGGGTTGTTGTCTTATTGCTCTGGTAGGATTTCTTTAGATTTTACAGGTTTTCCGAAATGAATGATGGCAACGTTCCCTGGCCCGGATGTAGCAAAACAGATACTACCATCACCATGTTTCACAAATCAAATAACTTTCCTGTTACAGAATGCAGCATTTTCTTTTCTACTAATTAGTGTGCTTCTTATTTAATGCCAGAAGTTATATTTCTGTTTCACATTTTTCTAACACCATTCTGGCTTTGATTGACATTAGCAAGCTAAGTACACAAGCTAACATGGAAGGGCCTTTTAAGTCTAAACTATCTATTTAAGGACCAAGGCAAGCATCTTTTGGAGTGATACCATGAGAAGATGTTTGACTGACAGGTGGCTGACGCATGCATAGAAAACGTCACTAGTCAAAACATTGTAGAGGTTTTCTCATAAAAGCCCAGAGCAGTTGGGTGGAAACTGTCGTGAAGGTAATGACACTCGGTCATGCTGATGCTCACCCAACTTCTGAGAAAACTTCAGTCTAAACGTTGGAACTTCACCCCTTTAATGTAAATTCTGATAAATAGTAAGTAAATAATCTTCTATTTTTAATATTAAATACTCTTCTTACTCATTTTTTGTGTGGAAAATTATTATTTAGTTAAAAGATTAGTTATGTTAAGACTAAACACAACTTAAAAGTCCTTTCCGCTGCAAGGAAAAGAGGTTTTTATTAACCCTTTCCTCTCAGCCTGACGAGGAGGCCTTCCGTGAAATAATACTTTTGGATCAGAATACTCTAGGTAGGTCACACCATACTTTCAGTTTGTACTCAGTCTGTCTATCTATCTGTCTCGTATATCTATCAGCTTGTCTTTGTTTATTCATCTGTTCATCCATCTATCTGTCTTATTATCTTTCACTCACTTTGCATTTTCTATTCTATTTCTCTTTTCTCTCATTCACTCTTTCTCACTATCATATGATGTGATGCTTTCTCTTTCTCCTACTCTCTACCTCTTTCATTTCTCACCTATTTGTCTTCTTTCCTTTGTTTTTATTACATTTTTTCTTTGCTTTCTCCTCTCTCTCTTGCATCTTTTCACTCCCCAGTTCTGACTGTCCATGGTTGTCATTCTTTTCACTTCTTCCCTCCATCCTCTCCTCTCCCACGCAGTCAGGGGTTGCGACTCGCTTCAGAAATCCTGGCTGTGATCCCTTGGCAGGCCTTTATCCTCCGTTCCCCAGCCACGCTCTGGTTGGTCTGTTTTTTTTTTTATTTAATTTTTTTCCTGTCCTCTGTTCTCCCTTTCTCAATCTCCCTTCATCTTCTCCCTCTCCTTCAGCCCCCCTATCTTCTTCTTCACTTTCACTCTCATACTGTTTTTCATTTCTCTTGAAGCTGAGTGATGGCACATGCATTGTGCATGGACATTCTGGGACAGTCAGATTGTTATGACCCTGGGGCTAAAATCTTAGCACAGAATCTGCAGGAAAGTGTGGAACCATGCATTGGTGTGCGTGTGTGTCTGTGTACCTACTTCTGAGGTTGATACTTCTTTTCAACACATTGTCTGAAAGCATTAGATCAGTCACTGTCTACTACATTTAGTGTAAAAAAAAATCGCTGAAGGCTTCCACTTCTACTTCCTCACACACAAACGCATTTGTTTTTATGTACTGTATGTCCAGATATGTGAGTCATGCTTGTGTTTCATAGGTCTCTCTCTCTCTCTCTCTCTCTCACACACACACACACACACACACACACACACACACACACACACAAAATATACACTAAAGGAAAATCACGT
>JBBIGC010000013.1:8865850-8877544 GCA_037576955.1 Lepidarchus adonis | reverse complement strand
CTCTCTCTCTCTCTCTCTCTCTCTCACACACACACACACACACACACACACACACACACACACACACACACACAAACTGTACACTAAAGGAAAATCACGTATTTAAATTTTCTGTACACGGTATTCACTTAATTTTAATGCACTTTTTAAAAAAAATTTAAATTGACTAGGGATATTAACTTTTGCCTATGATCGTATACAGTCACTAGTTCCCTCTCTCTCTTGCCCTCTGGCTTATACAGCCTTTGGATTCTTGTTACAGGCTCTCAAGTGGAGCTGGAAGTTTTTGCTTCTGCTAAAGTGGGGATGTTGCATATGCCGTTTAAAAGCTGCGTTTAACTATCACAAGTATCACAAGTTCTGTCATAGCAACATACAAACCTTTTTGTTACTATATAGAACCATTTCTGATAATGATATACTATAGATGGTTCAAGTGGACAAACCAAGAAAGTTTAATGAAAGTACAAACATTTGTGAAAGAACGGGTGACTCTCAGGAGCTCTGTGAATTCCAGCATGGTACCGTGATAAGCTGCCACCTGTGCAACAAGTCCAGTCATAGAATTTCACCCAATTTTAACCCTAACTCTCACTAATAAATATTCCACAGTCGACTGTCAGTGGTGTTTTAACAAAGTGGAGGTGATTGGGAACGACAGCAACTCAGTCATGAAGTGTTAGGCCATGAAAAATGACAGCGTGAGATCACTACATACCTCCAAACGTCATGTGGCCTTCAGATCAGCTCAAGAGAGCTTCATGGAATGGGTTTCCATGGCTGAGCAGCTACATCCAAGCCAAACATCACCAAGCGCAATGCAAAGGGTCGGATGCAGTGGTGTAAAGCTGCAAACCCAACAGCAACAAAGTAGTGTTTGTGTACTCACTCACTGTGTGTGTGTTGTGTGTAAGACAGAGAGAGAGGACTGATAGCTGTAGCTATGCGGGGCTATAAGCGATGGGTTTAATTAAATCACCATCGATCGCTGTTCTCTGACATTAGCGTGGGTGTGTTACTGATTGATTGATGGTGTGTATGGAGAGAGAGATCAGAGCCTGATTGGCTGTGGATCAGTATCACGCGCTAATGTCTTGAGCGAGAGAGTAAGCTTGGTTCTCATTAGCCATGCTGTCACACTAATATATCCACATTTGCTTATAATTTTGTGTTATTAGCTGTTTGCCGCTGCTCACATGGTCATTATCGAATCACTCCAAACTTTCTCAGTATTTATTTAATAGCTCTTTCTGCTTCACTTGGTTCAAAGTGCTTTATTCACAAAATCGCAGATTGCATGCGGTGAGGTTCCCTCCAGCTTCTGCAAGCACCAGTTTAAATATCAAATACAACAATTCTTCTATCTGTATGGCAGATGTATTTTTCTTCCGTTAACACTTTTAATACAGCAAATTATTACACAGCAAACATGCAAATCAGCCCATAGTCATTGTGATGGCAGCTTGCATCTTCTGCTGGATAATGGCATGTATATCCCAAGGTTTTCATACTCTCCTCTTTTATTATGAGTATTCTCTGTGGCTGCCAGTGACCTCATATGGAGTAACAGTACCTAATGGAGTTATAGTGGGGGGACCTGTTTGAGAAAGACCACATGTTTCTGATGCTCTATAGCAATTTCAAATCATTCTTTGAAGTCTCTGTGAAACTCCATTAGATTCAGCTGTATTTTTAGGAACCGCTTCTACGAATTTGACTATTATTTGACTTTATCTGCATATGCTGATGCAGTTTAGTGCAGTTTAAATTATTTTTTTGTTAAATAAATATATGGAAAACACAAATGTGGCTTAAGGAATTTATTAAACAATTGTGACAATGTTGTTTACATTTCTGGCCATAAAAGTACCACACAGTTTATTGAATATTATAGTAATTAATTATTAAATTGATGGAATTGATATGCATTTGAACCACCACATTTAGTCTGATGAATCATGGTCTCTCTCTCTCTCTCTCTCTCTCTCTCAGGGATCTCTCTGGAGAAGGTCTTTGACTACAGTGAGTACTGGGAGGTGACTCGTGGTCTGTACGCTCCTTTTGACTGCACGGCCACTATGAAATCTGGAAACGCGGATGTGTATGAGAATGAAATCCCTGGAGGGCAATATACTAACCTCCACTTCCAGGCCCACAGCATGGGTCTGGGTAACAAGTTTAAGGAGGTGAAGAAAGCGTATGCTGAGGCCAACAAACTGCTGGGTGACCTTATCAAGGTAAAACGACCCCACTCCATCTCTCGCTGACTCTCTCTCCCACTTCCTCACTCTTTTATTGACTGTCGCTGTCTCTAATTCTGTTGAACACCATCCTCAAGGGTACATCACTGGAATTTCTTCCTATTGCATTAAATTGATACTGCTGTCTGACGTTTCCTGTGCAGGTTTCCAAGTCTAAAACTCCACTTTCCAAATGTAGTAGTTAAATCAATTTCACAGAAGTTTTAGAAAAAGTGCCACTGCTGTTTCGCTGGTGTAAATTTACTTTTCAATGTTCCAAGTCTGTTCACACCTGCCATTAAAATGTCCACAAATGCATTTGAAGTGACCGCTTGGGATTGGATCACACTTCCCCCACACTATATGCAAATAAGCATGTACATCATTTTTGTCTGCAGAGACCAGATGCATTGTGATTTTTAATTGGCAGTATGCTGAACTTAACTGAAAATAGTTGAAGAAATTAACAAAATATACATGGGGCTACATCCAAAAATATATACATTATTTTCTGTCTGGTCATCAAGTAGATTTACATGCTGTTCAGCTCTACCAGTGTGTTTAGTACGGTCATGTGCTACAGATCAGGTAAATTCATGGCAATCAGAGCGGAAAGGGAGCTAAGTTTCATTGCCAGTTGGGACCTGTTTGCATTTTGTTTGTTTCCCAAGTGATTTATTATTAATTTATTTAATAATTACTGCATGTAGAGAGAACCAAAGAGAAATGTTATCAGCAATATACTTGCACATCCACAGAGGACATCAGTTAAGTAGGATCTTCCTTAGTGTGGCCTGGCTAAAATAATGTGGCCATATGTAAAGCAGACCTCCTCTGAATGTGGTCTGAGTGATCAGATCTCAATATGTCCTGTACATTGACACCTGTCCACTTGTGATTGGATCGTCCAGGATGCATGGTAATGGTAATACCAGGTGTGAACGGTTCCAGAGAAACTTGATATCGTAGTACATCATAGGTGTATTGTCAAAGTGATTATGAAAGCGACAAAAAATATGACCTCTGCATTTAATCGGTCCCTCGCTGAGCAGTGGGCAGCTATCAACAGCACCTGGGAGCAGTGTAACAGGACGGTGCTTTGCTTAAGGGTACTTCAGGGTACCTGGGCTTGGACCTGGACCGGTTTAATGTCAGACAATATTTTTGCGGACCGGCATTTAAGGTGTCGCGGATAAAAACAACAAAATAAAATCATACGACCATTAAACATCATTCCACTTTGTAATTATTTAACTTTTGTAGCAGCTTTCTGAAATGCGCTAACAACAATCAGAGTAACGTCGTCCTCTGCCCCTCTTGCGCTCTGGTTGCTATGGTTACACATAAACGGTGCTTTCAGAGTAAGTTTTCAGTGCTGTTGTGGCGATCTCAGGGTTTTCTGCCATGACTTTCATCTAGAAGACAGGCTAAGTTGATGTTTTAAACATACTTAGATGCTACATTTTGAGATCGTATTACATTTTTAAAAAGTGGTGGAAAATTCTCCACGGCCCAGTAGCGGTCTGTGGCACGGTGGTTGGGGACCACTGCTCTAAAGGCTTAGTCCTTACCACTCGGTCACCACTTCCTGTACAATTCAGCATGTTTTAAACATTTAATACAAGCAACCAGAAGATACCTTGATTTTAGAATATATTTATTAGCATGTGTTCCTTTTCAGACGTCAGAATAGAGCTGTTTAGAGCATGTCAGCACCTTACCAAATACATGAGCCTGTGAATGTGTTCATCATTTCTCTTTGCCGCTGACAGGCAGAATGCTAACATGCCAGAAGTCTGACTAATGCCGCTACCTTCCCAAACTTTCTGCTACTGAAACGTTGATTAGCCCCTGAAGCTATTGTGCATGTGTCTTCTTGTTAACAATTGGTGCCATCTGCCAGCATCTAGTTCTGTCTTGCCAACTCTCCCCCCTTCACCCCAGGGCTGAATGAAATGCAGACTGATCATTTGAAATGTCTCTGGCATGCATTAGATTTTGCCCCTCCCCTGTATGCTTCCTGTTCAATGTAATCAATTACGCAGCCTCTCCTCTCGAGTTTCCACAAATGCATCTGCATCTTATTGTTATTCAGCCCATGCACACTTTCATTCTCATCCCTTCCTGCACTCCTTTTTCCACTTCATCTCTCTCTTTCATTCAAATTCATGGATTTTGAGCGAATGCTTGGGATCTGGGTTAAGGCCATGCTCAGATGGATGTGTTGGTATCATTCAGAAAATGCACTGATAAGTGGAGATTGACCAAAAACAAAAAACAAAGAAAAAGCAGCAGCTAGTTAGCAGTATGTTTCTCCACGGCAAAATGGGCTGAGTAAGTACATTAATTTATAAAGATCCTTTCACAGACATGACTCACAAAGCACTGTACAACAGTAAAATGCGGAAAATTAGTCATAAAATACAAAGAATGCTGAAATAAGAATAAAATTATAGTCATAAAATAATACAGTAAAAAAATAATACATTATTATTGCAGCGAAGCTGGGAGGAGCATCATGGGAGTGAGGGTTATTTGGGGGGTTTCAGCTTGTTTGTGTTACAGGTTGAAGTTATGCCAGTTATATTGTTCCAGTACAGGTGTTATGTGCGAACTCTCCTGCAGAGGGTGTACTGGTTTTCCGGAGCTTTTCAAAAGGCTGATAAATAAACCGGAATAGGGCCATGTCCCATTTATTACACTGAACCTTTGTATGAATGTCTTTCTTACCCACTCGACGAATTTCTCCACCAAATTCGTCATAATATGAATAAAATTAAGAAAATAAGAAACGTCACGTAGCGAATACTCAACTCTCTTCAAAAGCCTGCTTCATTTAAAACGCCTTAAGTTGCTTTTTAAAAGAGCTGGCTGACTCAGCGGTGCGCAACTCCAGGAGGAGGCCATCCCAAAGCCTTGGTGCAATGGACTGGAAAGCATAATCACCCCAAGCCTTAAGCCCAGTGCAGGTGACGGCTAAAAGGCCCTGTTGCGTTGACCTAAGGGGCCGACAGGTTATATATATTGCTGCAAGAGGGCAGTTTATGTACCCTGGGGCTTATCCGCGTGAGTGAGCACTAAAATTTAAACCGAATTCTAGTATAAAATGGGAGTAATATGTGCTCTCCAGCTAGATCGGGTTAAAAGCCTCGCAGCAGCATTTTCAACAGTCTGTAGTCAAGACAGGGAGGATTTGTTCAAGCATGTGAACAAAGCATTACAGTAGTCAAGGCACAAAGAAATAAAAGCATGTAGAAGTGTCTCTGGTTCAGGGCTAACCCGTCAGAATCAAAGCTGTACTGGTTCCTGGCCTGTAGGTATTGTAGTGAGCTCATTGCAGCATTCCCAAGCTCATTTATAACTACTTAGCAAATATGTGGATAAAATAGCAACAAATAACAAGAATATACAGTCCAGCTGACCACATAATCCATGCGGTTTAATTGACCACTTGACGAGCTGACTCTTACTGATACCTGAGATCTAAGAGACTTTTTACACCTGGTTCTTTCATGTGATGCATGTCATGCAGGATTTTAATCGTATGCATTTGCGCTTGGTAATTAAATGTCTAAGTGTATTTGAATGCTGCTGCTACACATACCAAAATGTCATAGCATAATTATACAGGACCTTTCGTGCCAAGTAGCCATTTTGTACATTCAGTGTAGTGCTTTATTTAATTGATTTTATTTAAATAGGCAATTGATTTTTTTTTTTTTTTATTTTGGCCACTTGAAGAGCAAATGTTATTTATTGCAAGTTTGGCTAATAAAGTACTGGAAACACGTGTGTTTCAGGTGTTTATCGCACACACCTTGTGTTCAGGTTTTTAAAAGCCTTATTAAAAAATCTGCATTTGGCCAATTTGGGAATCTGCCATGAAAATTCAGTGTGAGTGCTCCCCTATTAAAAATGTAATGTATTATTGTGAGGCGGTGAAAATGGTGATTGACGTAAATGTAAACCCATCAAGCAATTCATTTAAGCTAACCAGATTAATTACATGCTTGCAAAATAGATTTCTGAATTAAAGTCAGAAGAGAAACTCGCATCAGGAGATGAAGTGAAGGAGCACTGATGCCGCTCTTATGTGGCAGGGGTCGAGTGGGCAGCCATTGCAGTGCCGCAGTGTTGGAAGGGGTATTCAATGTTGAAGAGGTTGATGTATTTATCCTGGCGTAGCATCATAACATATGGCGTGAGTAACACAAGAATAATATGAACAGTCAGGCAAGTTGATGTGTTGCAAAGCAGTAAAATGGATAAGCGAAAGAATCTGAGCTATTTTGACAGGGGTCAGTCTGTAACGGCTGGATTGAAACATCTCCAAAACCACAGGTTGGTAGCTACCAAAAGTGATCCAAGGAAGGAAAACTGGTGAAACCTCCATGAAGGTACAGTAGAGTTGTGCTCTATAATGGGCACATGACCATCAGATCTATGGAGCAATAGAAGAATGTGGCCTGGTCTGATGAATCACATGTTCTTTTGCATAAAGCTGGGTCCGGGTGGCACTATGGGGAGGTGGGAGCCTGGTGGAGGCAGTAAGATGCTCTGGGCAAAGTTCTGCCTGGCATACATGACTTAGACATGTACCACCTACCAAGATTCATAATTCAATTCAAGATGTTTATTCGTCAGATGCGTAGTTATACAAGTACGACAAGCAAGCACGTCCTTTTATGGCAACAGAGTTGCCACTAGTGCCCATACTTTTTTTAAATGGACATATTTTTATGCTTTGCCAGGCACTTCTATGCCTTTTGTCTGCAAATGCTCTGTTCCCAATGAAAACAATTGCAGGATGTGCGTTTTTGATGGTCTCCTTGTCGGCACAGACTAATACGTTTGCAATATCGCAATGACACTGTGTCTTTGCTCTGTCCACCTCTCTTTCTACCACTTTAATTCCTCTCTTGAGCAAACACATATACACAGCTGCTGTCTCACTCTTTCTTTAGATGTACACACACACACACACACACACACCTTGAGTTCAAAGCTTTTGGTGTCCCGCCGATGGCCAAACAGATGCACCTTGTCAGCCTGAAGGAGATCCAGAGCATAATAACGCAGAAAGAGGAGTAAACACTCAGAGAGAGAGAAGGAGAGAGTGCAAGAGACTGATAGATGGATGTAAGAGGATTTGTGTGTGTGTGTGTGTGTGTGTGTGAGTGTGTGTGTGTGCGTCTCATCCTGTTTTAATCCTGACTCAGTCTCATCTTATTACACTTTCCTTGACAGCCTCCATAACTGGTGCTGACAGTAGTTTGGCCTGAGTTAGCCTAAGCACGGAGCTCAGGCACTTAACAAAACCCCTATCCAATTAAGACACTATAGATTTTTGGGCCAAGATTTAAAACCCTAGTCAAAGCGAATGCAGGCCATTCCAGGCCTTATTTGTCAGCTCCTTCCAGCAGCACCTGGTGCTCCTTTCGTCCATTTCAGGCTTAGAGAAAACCACCAAACAGATTAGAGCTAAATGAAAGCCTCAGGCAGTGTGAGGAGGATTGATGGTGGGACTACAATTCCCATTAGGCTGTGCAGTATATGGTTTGGTGTTCACGCCAATGCGCTGACTATGGCAGGACGAATATCAAAGAGCATTTAAAACGCAAGCATATTAACTGGGTTTAGTCAGTTCTCTGCAGAGGGATTTAATAATTATGTTGCAAATTAATTCAGTGTTCAACATTTTTACCCTAAGAGAGAAAATTCAGCTCTTAATAATGTGAACTGGAGAAATGCTTATTATTTGTGCCGTGGGAAAAGTAGGTGTAGATACTCTCCTGTTCACTACTGCTTTTTTTTTTTTTTTAAATGGGAAACCAGTTTGATTCTAGATGAACGTATAAAAAGTATTCTTTATGATATCTGTGTGCAATTTTCATAGCTTTGAAATAATTCATTCCGATTTTAAAAATGCATATTTTCCAGCACACTCATGAATTAATTAACTAGCTCCTCGTGAGCTAGGTTAGGTGTGTAGAGTACAGAAAACACAAACGTGTAGAGCTTCTTCAGGGCACCAAGTTTCCGATTGGGAAGTCCAATTGTAATGCCTGAGGAAACTAACATTAACAATGAAATTGAAATGAACATTTTCACTTTGTTTGGACAGTTTAAAAGCTGAACTTGAGATATCTTTGATGAAGCAGCACTTGATGACTAGTTTATAAGATATACAAAGGAGAAAATAATTTTTTGACCCCTCGATTTTATAATTTTGCCCACTGACAAAGATATGATCAGTCTATAATGTTAATGGTAGGTTTATTTTAACAGTGAGAGATAGAATAAAAAAAATAAAATCCAGTAAATCACATTATATAAAATATATAAATTGATTTACATTTCATTGAGTGAAATAAGTACTTGATCCAGTAGCAAAACAAGACTTAATACTTATTGGCAAAATCCTTTTTGGCAAGAACAGAGGTCAGACATTTCTTGTAGCTGATGACCAGGTTCAGCAGGAGGAATTTTGGTCCACTCCTCTTTGCAGATCAGCTCTAAATCATTAAGGTTTCGAGGCTGTCACTTGGCAACTCAAAGCTTCAGCTCCCTCCACAGGTTTTCTATGGGATTATGGTCCAGAGCCTGACTAGGCCACTCCACGACCTTAATGCGCTTCTTCTTGAGCCACTCCTTTGTTGCCTTGGCTGTATGCTTTGAGTCATTGTCATGTTGGAAGACCATCCACTACCCATTTTCAGTGTCCTGACAGAGGGAAGGAGGTTGTCACTTTACAGTACGTGGCCCTGTCCATCCTTCTGTTGATGCAGTGAAATTGTCTTGTGCCCTTAGCAGAGAAACACCCCCAAAGCATAATGTTTCCACCTCCATGCTTCACAGTGGGGATGGTGATCATGGAGTCATAGGCAGACTTTTCCATCCTACAAACACAGCGAGTTGAGTTGAGGCCAAAGAGCTTAATTTTGGTCTCATCTGACCCCAGAACCTTCTCTCAAGCATTCTCTGAATCATTCAGGTCTTCATCAGCAAATTTTAGACAGGCCTTCACATGTGCCTTCTTGAGGAAGGGGACTTTGCAAGCACTGCAAGATTGTAATCCATTACGGCGTAGTGCGTTACCAATGGCATCACCAATTTCCTGGTGAGTGCAATCTCAGCTGCCTTGAGATCATTAGCAAGCTCCTCCGGTCTAGTTCAAGGCTGATCTCTCACCTTTTTCATGACCATCCTGACCTCACAAAGTAAGATCTTGCGTGGAGCCCCAGACTGAGGTAGATTGATCTGTTTCTTCCTTTTTCGAACAATTGCACCAACAGTCTCCTTCTTACTCAGCTTCTTGTTTATGGTTTTGTAGCCCATTCCAGACTTGTGCAAAACTACAATCTTGTTCTTGACTCCTTGAACAGCTCTTTGGTCTTGCCCGTGGTTGAGAGATCAGAATCTGTGTACAGGTGTCATTTATACAGACGACTAGTCTTAAGTCTTAATGGTTGGTAGGGGATCAAATACTTATTTCACTAAATGAAATAAAAATCAATTTATATATTTTATCAAATGTGATTTTCTGGATTTTCTTTTTGATATTCTATATCTCACAGTTAAAATAAACCTACCATTAACATTATACACTGTTCATTTCTTTGTCCAACTTATGAAATCAGCAAGGGGTCAAATAATTATTTCATCCACTGTATATTTACATGTCTACCTGAAATTATTTCACAATTTAATCTTCACTGAGGGAAACACACACAGACAGAACCCAGTGAAGCCTTCAGAAATTCTACACATGCTACGTCTGATTCATGTTCATGGTGTAAAACTTCCTTCATGCGTTCACCTTTGCTTTAACTCTATTACAAACCTAATCCTAACCACATTCTGGCATGTCACATTCCCCCTGTCATCCAGGCTATGTTTTTCATGCAAGAGGTGATACAATCACAGAAGTGTCCAAATGTTTTCATAACTAATGATGCCAAAGTCATTTTCTCTCTGCCTATCTCACCAGCCCAGCCAATTAGTTGACAGGCAGCGTGACGGCATTTCACTTTGCTGCAACACGAAGCCTTACCGCCTTGACATTTAATGCTTTACGTCTGTCCACCACCCCCCTGCACTGTCTCTCACTCGTCCATTTGTCATCATCCACCCACCCCCTCCCTGACTCCTCTCAGCACATTCTCTTCTCTTGGTTCATCTGATATCCTTCATTCCTTTCTTCCATTTCTGGACTCTTCTTAAAGCTCATGGGAGCTCTGTCCATCATCATCTAAACCCGTTCTCCTGCTCTCTGTTCTCCTGTCTCTGTTTTGCCAGATTATCTGTGCAGCCCCATTGCTTTTTAGAGAATGGGGAAATCGTTGTCAATACAATGAAAGTTTTTGAAGTGGCTATATGAGGGGAAAGTTGTTGTTTTTTAGGGGGGGGGGGGTATCATTCACTCCTTTGTTGATGCATGAAAACTGTTCAAACATGAACGAATGAACCCACACAGCTGCTCCTTTTACCCTATAGTAGAAGGGGGTTTCATTACTTCAGAAAACTCTTTAAAATGGTCACAGTTGTGTGAAAAAATACCCCATGGTTTTTTATCCCAACACATTTGAACAAGCAATCATTTCACCTTTTTGATACAGTGCCTGCAGATAAAGATGGCGTAGTATATACTGTATATAAACAAATCCGTACAGAACCTTTTTTTCAATTATTTTTATTTAGCAAAATATCAACAGACGTAATATTTATCTGTGTAGGAAGTAAGTTCAGCTTTGGCCTCCCTTTAACGGAAATAACTTTTTGTAGGGGTGTTGTATTATATATTCTCGTTCTGATTGTAAATATATGCACTTTCACACCAACAGCTGTTATCTGCAGGTCTTAATATAAATTTTGGGGGGTTTTTTTTAAACTTTTTGCATCAAACAGTCTGCTCTCAAGCTGAATTCAATACTGGACAAATTGGCAGTTTAAAATCTATATCACTTGTAGATTATTTTCTATAGTGGAATCATTTATTTTAAATACTATAGAAATTTATTAGGTTCATTTTCTTTTCTTAGGATGAATTATTTAGATCTTGGTCTGATGACACAGAACATCAGACCCTAGATAATCAAGTTTCAATAAAACCTGTTCCTCCTGCAGGAGGTTTAAATCAATGGTTCCTAATCTAGTTTTAGTTTTGTGTACTTGGATTTTCATTTTCAGTATGAGTGAACTGTTTTTTTGTTTATTTGATTTATGCCAATATGCCAATTTTATGTTATTTCTTTAAGTATAATTAGCCTAATCTGGAGACACTGTATTATACAGAGTGGGACTCAGCTCATCCATGTGCCAGTGGATCTCCAATTTCCTAACCGGGAGACCACAGGCAGTAAGGATGGGTGGACATATCTCAGCCTCCCTCACTCTCAGCACTGGAGCCCCCCAGGGTTGCGTTCTGAGTCCCCTGCTGTATTCGCTGTATACA
>JBBIGC010000013.1:8846713-8858516 GCA_037576955.1 Lepidarchus adonis | reverse complement strand
ATATATATATATATATAATGTGTGTGTGTGTAATTTTGTTTTTAATAATTAATATATAATTTTAATTTTTTTTTGAGGGTGAGGAGAGCGTACAACTAAATAAACAAATGTGAACAAGGGGGCTTAGAGTTTCACTCATACACTGTATGTATAATTATGCAACATTGACACGAAACTTATCAGCCTGAAAAAGAGAATTGTAGAATTTTTACCATTGGATCAATTATTATTATAAATTTTACATAAAACTGTCCTGACTATATACAGATAATTATAACATTTAAAAAGAACATTTTAAACCATTCTGTTCTAACAATAGCACCAAGGTCCTTTGGGGATGCAGCCAAGTTGCTCTAAATGTAACATTGGAACATTGTTGGGAAGATTTGCATTTGGCCACATTAGCCTTAGTGAGGTCAGATACTGATGTTGATGGATTAGATCTGCACCACACCATTGGAAGACGCTCCATCAATCCACCTTCAGTGCTGATTCAAGGAGACTTTATACCGTCTAACCGATGCTTGGCATTGAGCACAAGACAACGAGGCTAATGTACAGCCGCTTCAGAGCAGAGGTGGGTAGTTTAGGCCCAGAAAGAAAAAAAAAACCCAAATTTTGTTCCAACTGCGCGAATACCTCAGCTGTTTACGCTAACCAGACAGGCCTGGCAGTTGGGACAAAATCCTCATTTTCAGCAGCAGTGCCTCATTCTCTTGGCAGTGTTTTCTGACGGAGATTACACAAGCTGTGTGTGTGTGCAGTTGAACACCTGTGTCAGCAATGGGGGCACCTTAAAAAAACTGAACTTACTAATTAAAAGAGACGTCTGGATGTTTTGTTATGTAAAGCATTTGCTCTAGGCCCTAGTGGAGCAGGATCTACGCTAGTGTAGAGCAGTGTGAGTGAAGAGCGGCGAGTGGAGCTAATGCTGTTGTGTCTTCTGCCTTGGAAGTGTACGCTATCGCTGTACTAGCATACACCAGCCTTAGGCTACACTGCATCACACACACAGCTACAGCTGGCATTGTTTGCCCTGGTGTAACTATTTATTCATGTGTATTTCTGGAAGAGATTGTAAGCGTAGTCATTTGTATTGGACAGTATTTCGCTTCTGTGTGAATGCGAGAAGTGAGAAAAGAGCAGAAAAAACAGATGCGCAAGTGAGGAAGTGAAAGAGAAGAGTTGGACAGAAGGGAGGAAAGGAGAGCGAGGGGGGAGAGAACGAAGGAAGGGTAAAGGGTACAGAGTGAAAGCCTCACACAGCTGACCACTAACACACTCACACATCAGGATCAGTCTGCAGTACAAATGGTTCTAGCCGAGAGAGAGAGAGAGAGAGAGAGAGAGAGAGAGAGAGAGAGAAACAAACAAACAAACAAACAAACAAACAAACAGCATCACCAGCTGGAGCACTCAAGCACAAATCAATATCCAGTTCTATCTGGTTTTGAAATGACAGTGCACTATAGCAGCGTACCTGGGCACAGTGACTGATATTAAACACGTTTTCCCTTTAAACAACCTACGCAGTAGTGAACACAGCCTGGTCGCTCAGACCGGCAGGTATAAGAGATGCTGGCCAGGGTAAAACCTGCCTTCTGTTTCTCACAATTCATACTGGATTTGCACAACTAATGAGTATTTATTAACGGATTTCCCCAACAATAGCCCGTGGATTATAGCTCGATTTTACAAACCTGGTATAAGGTGCGGCTTGTTTAAATAGGGCAGTTTATCTTAGATTTTTAAAACGTAAATGAGTATTTTCAGCATCTTATAGAATGGGGCGGCCTATAATGTGGGGCGGCCTATCATTTATATGGTATATATTATGGGAAAAGGTGTTATGAACAGAAGACATCAAGATTAGTCTTTATCAGAGTGATAGCAAAAGGAAAATGTGGAGGTTGCTCAAGACCAAAGCATAACATGTTAAACATGGTGGTGGGGGTGTTAAGACTTGGGCATGTATATAAAATTACTACTACTTCATTTCAACAATTTATTCCTTTAAATGATCTACTGTAATTGTTCAATGTTCAATTTTAATGATGCTTTGGCAATACCGTATCAAAAATGGCTATTGACCTGAAAGGAATAGAATATATATAGAGAAAAAAAGAGGGAAAGATAGAGGAAGAGGAGCAAAAGTGAGAGAGGCTATCCATGTAATGCAGCAGGGCTCCCTGAAGTCCAGTGGCCCTATCGGTGTGCATCAGCTCATCCAGATTAACTTAGATAGGCAGGCCCAGTCTGGGACGGCCCACCAGAGCAACACTGATAAGCGTCGCTCTCCCAGGAGCACGCACACATACACACTATTGCACAAAATGAAAGGATAAAAGTATCACTCTTTTGAACAACTAGAATTATGCAGTGCCACCATTTGTCATCACCTCTACTCATCTGTGCATTTATAGAGCTAATATGAGTCTTTCAGATGTTCTCTTTAAGCACAGAGGCTTAATGGATTCCTGCTTTTTGTTGTTGTACATTACAGAGGATTATGTAGGCTAGCGTATAAAAGGCTGTGTCTTTTCACCATAAGCCCTCAGAATGAGCTTATGTCTCAGCCCTCAGGACTACAAAGTTCAAAGCAGAAAGTAAAAAGAGAGGCCATCAAGTTTGAAACGCCCCGAACTGTAAATTAGGCATTTTAATGACATCGGGCGACACTTCAATTAAGCAAGGCCCCTAACAGCGGACAGGAAGAAAAGACAGCGGTTGTGCTTGGGATTCTGACTAAAGCCGCCATCTTTTCGTCTTCTGCACCCCACCTTCATCACACACATATGCATATCCGTCCTCACAAATTGCCTCAAAAGCCGTCAAATTAACGAGGGGTGACAGGGAAATGTGTGAGGCATCTTTGAACTGCAGCCTCTGTGACTAATAGCATTGGCGAGCGCTCTTTTGTGTCGCAGGCCTCCGTCGAGAGAAAAGCTACTAAAACCTTCTCAGGCGCTCCTCAGAGAGTCTCACCATGCGCTAATCGGCATATTTCATGTATCATTTTGAAGGCATTAGCTTAACTGAATTTGCTAATAGCTGGCTCGTTTGGAGACGGCGCAGCGGAGGGCTGAGGGTTGGACCTCTGTACTCTTTGAGCAAGAGCTGAGGAGATTGCGAAACCAAGCAAAATGATAGTTTACTTCTCAGACGGAGGTGAAGGTGGTGTTCAAAAGTTTGGAATAACTCTTTTATGCTAGTGCAATACAAAATCAGGTTTCTTATTCTCATATTTCATATGCCTTCCCAATCCCAGTATGTCCAGTCCCAAATTATGCATATTTTGACTCCTCTAGAACACTTGATTTAACTCATTAGCTACTTTTCAGGTTCTTCAGGTGTGTAGAATGCAGAAAGCAACATTTTTACAGCACAAAATAAGGGTCAGGAAACCCTGTTTAAAAGAATTCTGGACTATATGGTTCTTTAAAACCAACAACAACAACAATGAAACGGTTTATATGGTTCTTTGGGAAGCCAAAAGTGGATCTGGTATTGTTCTAAGGAAATATTTTATTTTACTGTTATTTGGTGTTCGTTAGTAGAAAGAAAAGAAGCTAAGTTAAAATAAAATAAAATTCTAAACTTGTGACCAAAGATGTAGGTGATATGCAATGACTGAAGAAGCTAGACTGCTCTGTAAATAAGCCTAAATTGATGATCCAGAATCTAAAAATGCTTCTGATAGCAGATGTAAAACCATGTACTGTGCAGTGTAGCTGTGTAAACTAGAAGTAGAAGAAGAAATTCCATAAAGTCGGCTTTGACTTTTCCCCCTTTTCATCATTCATGGTTTCAGTGAGGGGCAAACTCACCCACTCATTAAACTCCACAGCTATTCCAAATGCAGCTATCAGTTTCAGTTTCACTATCAGAGAGATAGTAGCAGCTCTAGTCCAGTCTGAAACCAACCCCAGCCGGCTCAGGTCAGGCAGTGGACGTCTCATGGGCACTACCGTACCGTCAAAGGTTCTGCCCCTTTCTCTCGCCTCCATTTTTGTCCACCTTGTTTTCTATTGATGTGCTCCCTGGTCTTTGGTGTGTAACCCCACTTTGTTGTCCTTGCCCTCCGTTGTTTGTCATCTGTGCTCAGGCTTCAATAATCTGTTGTTTCTCCTGCTCTCTCACATGGCTTCCTGTGTTTTCTTTGCCTGTGCTTTTGCTTTTTATATTTCACTTGTCCTAACTGCAGGACTGTTCCATTGAGCCTTTTTTTCCCATCACTCCCAGTTTGCTGACCTGTGCAGTTCTGTATTTTTGTTTCATGTAATGAATTAAATTGCAAAAGGAAGGGAAACTCGTCCTATAGCAGAAGTCTGTCTATATGCTTTGAACCGGAGCCTTATTTATTGGAATTGCTACAGTCGAAACTGGGACTGGGGAGTTTCTGGGACAGGGCTGTTTTCGCCTCTCTTCTACGGCTTGTCACCTGCTGGTGTTTATCTCCAGTCAGAGATCATTATGTCCATCAGAAATCTCCTGCCTCAGTGCTCCGTGATTGACTGACGGATGGATAGATCGAGATGAGAGATCAGAAAAGGTGCATAAATGCTGCTTTGTGTGTCTCTCACTTTCTCCTGGAAATATATTAACGTCACAGTCTATAACCATGTGTCCAGTGGTGGAGTCACTGCATATCCACAGTAAACTTCCCGCACGTTCTGAAGAACATCAGTGTTCTGAAGGTCCAGGGTGATGCGAGGAGAGTTTGGAGGCAAGCTAATGGTTACTTTGCTTCTCAGATTGAAATGAAAATGTCACACTTAAAGTTAAATGCACAGTTCTGTTAGTCATGTAGAAGTCACAGGTTTCTAATACTCGTATTACATATAACACTGGAACTTTTGTTACCGTAAAGCAGGGCTTCCCAAATCCCAGTATTTGCAGTCGCATGTACATTCTGTGCTTTGACTCATCTAACACACCTGACTCAAGTCATTCACTAAATTTACAGCTCCTTGTGGGTTGTGTAAAGTAAGAAAAACAACATATGTACAGCACATTGTTGCCTAGATGATGATCAGGAAACCCTGCCCTAAAGAATTCTTGAATATATGGTTATTTTTTTCAAAAGTAACTGTAACTATTTAGTTAAAATAAAGTTCTTTGAGGAAAAAAAGTATTTGTTTTAGCCATTTCAGCCTCTCTTCTAAGGCGTGTGACATGCTGGTGTTTATCTCCAGTCAGAGATCATTATGTCCATCAGAAATCTCCTGCCTCAGTCCTCCATGATTGACTGACGGGTGGATACATTGAGATGAGAGATCAGAGAAGGTGTTTAAGTGGTGCTCTGTGTGTCTCTCACTTTCTCCTGGACATTCATTAATGTCACAGTCTATAACCATGAGTCCAGTGGTTGAGTCACTGCATATCCACAGGGCATTCTGAAGGATGTAAGTGTACGTGATATATGCTCATAAAATTGGTTTTAATTCAAACAATTCAGATATGATTAAAGTGCATGTTCTAGACTTTAAATTAAAGTTGCATATATGTTAGTTTCATTATTTTTTTATACATAGTTCCCCTCATTTCAGGGCACCATAATTTTTTTTGTGTTCATTTGCTTCATTAGTGCACATAAACTTGCTTCTACCATTTGGAATCTGTAGTTGCCATTGTTCAACATGAGAAAAGCTGAACCAATGAAAGTCAAGGAAGCTATTATGATATATTTTTATTATTATAACAAAAATTCAACCATTGAGAAATCGCTCAAACCTTAAAATGATTCAAATCAACTGTCTGGAATACGATTGAGAAGAAAGAGTACAGGGTTGAGCTGTGTAATCACAAAAGGACTAGTCGGCCGAAGAAGACCTCCGCTACTGTTGACAGAAGAATAATCACTATGATAAAGGAAAATCCTCAAACCCCTAAGGATTCTATCCAGTAATAACAGAAATACAGAGGCTGCACTGCAAGTTGCAAATTAGCTACAAAAACAGGATGGGCAGATTACAGTTTGTGGAAAAATTACGTAAAAGAGCCTGCAGAATTATGGGAAAAGGTGTTATGAACAGAAAAGACCAAGATCAGTATTTATCAGAGTGATGGCAGAATGAAAATGTAGAGATGAAAAGGAACTGCTCAAGGCTAAAGCATACCATGTTAAACATGGTGGCGGGGGTGTTATGACTTGGGCCTGTATTGCCACAGGTGCTGGCCTACTTTCTGTCATTGATGATGTAATTGCTGATGGCAGTTGCACAAAGAATAGCGAGGTGAGCTAGCTAAACGTCTTTCAGTTCTTGAACTTGGGATTTTCTTTCATTCTTCCTTTCAAAATCTTCAATTATGTTTAAATCAGGGGACTGTGATGTAACAGAACATCTACAGAAGCCTGATCTTTGAAACAAGTGCTGTGGACTGATGAAGTTAAAATAGAACTCTGGCCACAATCAGCATGTTTGGAGGGAGAAAAAATGAGCATATATAAGAGCATATATAACAGGACAATGATCCTAAACATTGTCCTGTTATATACAGTAGTTGTGTGTGTGTGTATATATATATATATATATATATATATTTTTTTTTTTTTATTATTATTTTTTTTTATATATATATATATTTATATATAAAGATGTGTTTCTGTCTTAGTGTCTTTCTAGATTTTATGTTTATGAATCTAAGCAAATAAAGACATGATAATGGTATTGAAACAGAGAGTGTGAGTAAGTGGGTGATAGACCAGGTTACACAGTGTGTGGTAAAGTTTTAATGTTTTATTGCAATGTAGAGAATTAACCACCCACTGCCTCCTCTGTAGCTGCTTGATTTAGTGCGTGACACGATACAAATGATCCAGGGTCATCTGTTGGGATATACAGATAAGAAGGAAGTAAACGTGCTTCGGAGAAATGAATAGAAGCACATTGATGGAGGAAATTTTGGGAGCTTACCGGCTGCTCGGCCAAACAAGCGAGTCATTGCTCAAATGATGATGTAGGGCAAATGCGTCCCACGGCTACAAAGAGCATATATAGTCCAGCAGGGACTCTTTAAGCTCTGAAATTGTGGTGCAAGAGCTGTTGGGAAGCAATTTAATCAAAAGCCGGGCATGGTGGGACCATGGGTGACCATTTTAATGCGCGGTAGGGGTGCGGGGAAGTTTCGGCTGAATAACAAACAAAACCGCAGAGTTATTACAGAGCAGACTTGTTGGAAGATGCAATTTGTATGTGTATATTTATCTTTTTTTATTGTTTTTTTTCCACTTTCTTGACATGACGGCTCTGTAATCTACATACTTGCTGTTATCTTTCTTTTCAAAGGAGTCAAAGGATGGTTTAATGCTGTTTTTAGTTGTCTGGTGTTGCTCCTGCACAGAAAGAAAACAAAGGAGTATCATCCTGACACTTGTCGTGCCAACCTTAATTAATCAGCAAGTGCTTCTTTAAAACGAGATCAATTATTTCTCCACCGCAGTGGCATCTTACACGTCCTTGACAATGTTCCTGTTGTTAAAATAGTCTGTGCCTTCCATTTTCTCCTGCTACATGTTTGACAATGCTAATTAAGCATTTATTGTGTCTGAAACATCTTCAGATTTGCTGAGCATACCACATGGTATTATACAGGATACGTTTGCTGCTCCGAGTACCAGTACAATCTCTTACTTTACATTTATTATAGTTAAACTTATTTCAAGTATTAGAAGTCATGGTTATTAATAATGATATTGATTAAAACAAATGAATTGCTGAAACAAATGGAGAAATTCTGACTGATATCACACTTGCATATGTTTTATAGTGATTTCCATTTGGTGTTAGGAAACCATTCATTTAAATGTGTGTTTTACTAACAACCACAATTGATTCTATACTGTATATATCAATGTAATAGCTTTACAATATAATTGTATAATAATAATATTGTGTGTGTGTGTGTGTGTGTGTGTGTGTGTGTGTGTGTGTGTGTGTGTGTGTGTGTGTGTGTGTGTGCGCGCGTGCGTGTGTGTATAATTTGGAAAGGATTTTGATTTTTGTTAAATTTTGAAAGAAAAATTGCTCCTCAACTTCATATGTTCAGCTTTTAATTTATCACAACCATAAGAATTTGGGTGCTAGCATACATTTGCGTTTTAATTTTTTAGTTTATACATTTTTTACCTGAACTGAACCAAGAAATATGTATTAATCTCTCATTAGCGACATCTGAGGAAATGAAAGAGTAATTAGTTTGTCAGTGTGTAAAATCTGTGTCCTCATTTACAAATGTCAGCACCTGGTGAACGTTCAAAGAGTAACATTTTTATTTGATACTTCGCCAACCAAAGTTAACTCCACACCACTGTGTGTCGTAGGTGCTGAAGTCGCTGCCTCGTGTGGAGGGTCGTCCCGGCGCCTCCCTGCCCTCCCTGGACTTCAAAAAACTGGAGAGTGAGCTGCGGGAGGCGCATGGTAATGAAATCACACACGAAGACGTGATGTCAGCAGCCATGTACCCAAAAGTTTTTAATGAGTTCAAAGAGTTCAGAAGAACCTTTGGTCCTGTTGATCGCCTTAGCACCCGCATGTTCCTGGATGGGCCAAAAATTGCTGAGGAGTTTGAGGTAATTTATTTTCTCTCTCTCTCTCTCTCTCTCTCTCTCTCTCTCTCTCTCTCTCTCTCTCCTCACACATTTTCTGAAAGTCTGTCACTGCTTGTCTGCTATAAATTATATTATCCCTGCTTGTAGTGATGCCTCTATCTGGGGCAAAGTGTTTCTAACTGTTCTATATTCTTTTTTCCATCCCTTCTTTGGAGACAAGCACATGCCAAACCCAGTTTGGCCTCTCAGATTTATAGCACTGTGGGATTTGACCTTCTTAGCACTGGCCAAAAACGCCTGACTCTTCTGTTCTCCTATTTTAATATTCAATGTCAGTGCCAGGAGAAGCTCTAAATTAGTACTGCTCAGTGGCCTAACCTGTCCTTGTGCAGCAGTAACTTTATTATCAGGAGTGCTGCTGCTCTCTCCGTGTGTGTGTGTGTGTGTGTGTGTGTGTGTGTGTGTGTGTGTGTGTGTGTGTGTGTGTGTGTGTGGTAGGTGCAGTGGGGTTCTAATTTAGCAAGGCTAATATGTTGATGAAATGGAAATTTAGGCTAAAACTAATATATATCCTGAACGGGGGTGGCTTCTTGCCATCTTCTGTCCTCATATAACCCCCAGATAACCAGCAGAACTCCAGGACCAGGACTTAGAACCATTACATGCTTTTAGTTCCTTTAGAAAACATATCATAGACAGGTTTTTACCAATTAAAGAGAGCCTGTATTTAAATTATTGTACTATAACTGCATAGATATATATATAAGTAATTGGATGCCTCTAATGTCCCTATTGTACACATTGCAATTCATGAATTGTCTTTGAAAACCTTAACTGTGACACAATTCACTTGGGGATATATGTTTGCTATATCTATAACTATCCTGGTATAAAAGGTTCACTTAGATATCCTATATAATTAAAAATACCTTTGCTGTGGTTCACTCTAGCATTTACTTTGCATTAAAACTGCTGTCAGGAACTTATTATCTCTCAATCTGCTCTCGGCGACTCTGGCTAGCTTTATCAGAGCGTAACCTCAGCTAACCTTGCACTGCTCTCCGTCCGTCTCAGTTAGCCCTGTGGTGATACTAAATTTACCTGCTGTAGCATGGTGGTGTGTGCAGATCCCAACGCTCCATTAATCTAAGCTGTAGAAGATGTTGTAACAGTGAGCCGAGGCAGCTGGAGCGGCGAGCTAACATGCTACGCCCACCTGGGTGCTACCTGCCAGGTCCAGACGTGCTCCTGGCCTGCGCTTTGCACTGTGAGGAGATGAAAGGCCAGACCTCCACAGCTAATCAGTCAAGGAGGGGGGGAGAGAGAGGGCAGAGTAAACTAAATTCAGCTCGCTCGCTGCTTTACCTCAGAAACAGCCTCCGCTGATGTGGAGTGGATTGAAAAGTCGCTATCTGCCTTCGATTTTCTAAAAACCTTTAAACTAGGTTTCGTTCTCTCCTTGGATAAGGACCATATTATTCCCAGCGTTCATCTGTGAAAGCCAGAGTAATCCTTTATGGCTTAGCGACTAAAGTTTTTTTTCCCAGAGTCTGATTACCGGAGCGTTCCTCAGAGTATAGCCGGCCAAATAAGATGTTAGCCGCGGATGATTAGCATAGATTAGCACAGGCTATATTAAGCTGTCACTGACGTGTGAACGCTAGCGCAATCCCAGAAATAGCTGTACAACTTAAAGTGCCAAAAACAGCACGTGGTGGAGAGTCTCCCAAAGGCCTGAGTCAGCTCTGTGCAAATTTGTCATCTCTCAGTCTATGTTTAATTCAAATACACATCCACTAAATGCTCTTCCATCTTTTTCTTCTTTCATCTAACTTCACTCCTAAATGTTTTTTGTCACTTGTTCTATCTCTCTCTCACTCTGTGTATCTCTTAGGTTGAGCTGGAGAGAGGAAAGACACTACATATCAAAGCTTTAGCCTTGGGGGACTTAAACAAGGCTGGGCAGAGGGAAGTGTTTTTTGAGCTCAATGGTCAACTGCGATCAGTCCTGGTCAAGGACACAGTGGCCATGAAGGTAATTGCTGTTTTACAAACCAAATTGGCTTTCCTCCTCAATGAACACCAACCATCTTGATGCACATTGTGCATGAAGACACACACACACACACACACATCTTTACACAGATGCTCGTACAGTATCGTGAAAACCTTTATGCTAGGCCTCAAGGACAAATGCTGTTTACGTGAATTAGTCAGTTTTCCTAATTATGGAAATTCCTTGCCATGAAATTCGTTGTCATGGCAGGGCTGAATCTTTTGTGTGTCTTACAATGCATCAAGTGATTATCAGTCCTCACCTTGCTGGTTTCCAAGAGCGCTAACATGTAATGGAAATAATTGGGCTTCACGCAATATTTCTCACTCGGCAGATGGCAATCTTTACTTGATCAAAGAATGAATAGAAAGTGTCACTTTGCCTTTTTCTGATTCATTTTGTGCCGCAAAAGGCAGTGGCAGTGTGTTTGTGTTTGCCATAACGGTACACAACTGTTTCTTTTGGACCATGAGCCTAAATTACATCTCAGACAGTTTTATACATATTATTCATGTTTTATATCATAAAAATCCATTGGATTCAGAACTCCTGCTCCGGTGTGCTCTTTCTTTTTCCCCCATGGATAGTAAATTGGGTAATGTCTGCCACTGTGTAGTCACACCTGGCTTCAAGTTAAGGAGAGAGTGTAAAAACTGCAGTTCCCACAGCTTGAGGCCTGTGAATTGAGCTAAATATTTCAGCAAGTCTACTGATAAAACACCTGAACCCTTCCAGAAAGTAGGGTCCTATGATTTATTGTGGTAATTTAAACACAATTAAACATTATTTTTAAATATTTAAATGATAAAAATGTGTACATTGCAAATACAAAGAGGGATAATTAAAATTGAGGTGGATTTGCTTTTACCTTTGTGTATTTCCATTTATTTGTTCAACACTGAAGGTGTTTTAACAAGATTTAGAAGTGTTAATTTTTAGTTTCCGTTTGCAGCTTTTTTTATTATTAATATTATTTTGCTTTAGGATTTTAGTGTTAAAAAAACATGCAAACAGATAAATTAATTTGGCCTTTTGGTGTTCCAACAATGCAATTACATTACATGATGTATTGAATGCCGCTGACATCACTCATTTTCCGTCATAATGCATTTTATCATAGTATTGTAAGGTTCGCACGCCGCCATGTTCCCGCAATGCCTTGCGAGGCCACGCCAGACATGGGGCGTCAGAACCCG
>JBBIGC010000013.1:8826140-8837056 GCA_037576955.1 Lepidarchus adonis | reverse complement strand
ACATGGGGCATTTCTAGTCTACACCAGTCCTGTGTGCGAGTGTGTGAGTGTGTGTGTGTGTGTGTGTGTGTGTGTTCATATATTGTCAAGTCTGATATATCCATCCCAGGAAAACGCTCCCATGGGTAACTCCTCGTGTTGCTCTAGCTTGCCATCAGTAATATGATGAAACTTACTCCAACCAGATTAATCAAGAATTGCACACATGCACACTGCACACACACATTCACTGGAATCATTAGATTCATTAAACCCCACTGGCCTAGTAAATTAAACATGCTGAGAGGATGCTGGATGCAAGCCAAGACCAGATTTTTTCATTTGCACATTTATAAACTAATATTAAAGAACTGCACAGATTCCTTTAAAGCCTATTGCGAGTGGATGGGTCTGTATACTGAGAAAGCATGGCTGGCATAGATGTGAAAAAGCTCATATTCTGCCAGTATCTGCTAAAAATAATGTAAGTGTCCTGGCGCCATCTATCGGCAAAATTAAGAATTGCATGTAAACTATAGGACCATGTCGCCACCTACTGGACATTTCAGAACAATTCCAAACATTCTGCTCATTAGTATCACTTCATGGCCAATCATTCAATAACAAATACCAGACATATTGAGCATAACCATACTTTCAATCATTAAAAACCCCGCAGACAACATTTACAAGTCTTTAAACAGTTTAATAAAAGAACAAACTTCTATATTTTTCTGTTATAAATACATGATTATATTAAAACACATTTTTTAAATATGTTGTTAAAAGCACCCTCCAAGTCAGTGTACAAATGTATATAAATACTTTTTGCACTTAAGTCTTATTAAAATAAGCTCAAAAAATCAGATTCATCACAAGTATTCTCCTTCTTCTGAAGTGCAATCATTATTAAAGAGGACTCGGCCGTGCCGTCAGTAGAAGCTGCTCAGTTGAAAACTACCTCTCCATATTCCGACTTATCTTAAACTAGAGAGACAATGCAAACGTGGCCTCATATTACAGAAAAAGGGCAACATCCGCCAAGGGCCTGCATTACTGCTGTATAAAGTCATATTTATGCTGTGTAATGCAGTGAGGCCTTTGCTAAGTCTTTAGTGTACTTTAAAAGAAAATCTATATAAAACTACATAATGCATACAGTGTATGTTCTGTGTGTGGAAGATTACAGGAAATGTCATTCTTTTTGAACATGGTACGACGGAAAAGCTATCATTTATGTTCTGTCAGTATTTGCATGCTCACAAAACTCTATTTGGTCTGTTTACGGGTTCTGAATTGTTGCATGCGTGTGTGTGTGTGTGTGTGTGTGTGTGTGTACTGGACCACTGTGATTCAGCAGTTTCTGTTGTTGTGCCATACGCTGAAGCTCAAATTAAGAATCTCTTTCTCTTTTGTTTTCTCTCTCTCTTTTAGAGAAAGTCCTGTCTAAGTATAATGCCTTGAGCTAAAGAGGGAATCCATATCATGTTTAATTCAAATATCTCCTTATTGTTCACAATTACCTCGGAGGAAAGTGTGTGTGTGTGTGTGTACTGGGCTACTGTGATTCAGCAGTTTCTGTTGTTGTGCCATACGCTGTGTCCTGGAGAACAGAAGCTGCTGTTACGCTGTCTGCTCATTTGAACGCCTCTGCAAAGCGTGCTAGTGAGCCACTCAGTCCAGTCTATCAAAGCAACATATTGTGTTTACATATTAGGCACGAACTCTTCTGACTGGCTCGCTTTGAGTCCATTATGAATTCAATCACAGTGAATAACAGTGTATTGCTGTATAAGCAATTGACAAGATGTGTGGATGACATATGCCTCAGATGCATGACAGGTAACACGTGTGTTTGTGTGTGTGTGTGTGTGTGTGTGTGTGTGTGTGTGTATGCGTGCGTGCGTGTGAGAGACAGAGAGAGAGAGAGAGAGTGTACTCTATGCTTTCCGTATGGTGTATTTGCCTTTCTGTAGCTGAGAGATGTAGATTTTGGTTTTGCTACCATCTGTTCTTTTGAACCAGACTTCACCTGCACTGATGGCCGTTATTACTGCCCTGGGAAAGAGAGAGATAGAGAGGGGAGCATATGAGTTCAAAACAGTAACAACACTCAGTGTATACAATACCAAGTACGTTATTAATGGGCCCATGTCCGGTTTGGCTCCATTTTGTTTTTGCATAACATACATTTACATATTACTTCATGTTATTATGCGTTTTCAGTACAGGTCGTGTGGTTCATCCCTGCTACTGATACTGTGCAAGAGCCATATTTTAATAAATTCTGTTCTCACTTGCTGTTAGGGATGGGTATCATTAAGATTTTCTCAGTACTGCTACTCTTACCGGCACCGCTTATCAGTCCGGTACTTTTTATTGGTACTCTTTGTCAAAAAAAATCTAATTAACAACATTGTTAACATTGCTTTATTTTACAAATCATTATTATTCAACAAATGTGATTATTTCCACAAAAAATACTAATTATTCAAAATTATAAAATTCATTATTAAATTATAAATATATTTTAAAATATCTTGATTTATAATACAATAAAAATAAATAAAATATTATAAAATATTATAAAAAATATTATAAAACTCGTTTTGGTCAGCTTACATTTTTTCTAACAACTTCCTAGTCCAAAATGAGTATATTACCATTTATTTAAGTGTTGTACAGTATCACGTAAAATAAAAAGCTGCATATCTGCTTGGCATATCTGTCTTTGTCATATGTCAAGTCTACTAAGGGATATTAAGTAACGTGATTGTGTGTGTGCTTTTATAGGTCTTACAATGTATTAAAATGTCCTTTAAAGTTTCAATTTGTGCACCTACTCTCCAATGAGGTGCCACCCATCAGATGTCAATATACAGAATATACACATACAGAACTTTCCACATTGCACACGGATCAGCAAGTGTGCACATGTGTTAATCAGTAATGGAGCCGGTCAAATTAACTGAGAATTATTACTTTTATTTAAAAACAAAAAATTGGATTCATTTACTTTTCCTGTACGAAAAGCAATACCGTTAGCGTCAGAGCTTATTGATACTTTGGTCTTTAAAATTTAGCCCCGGGGCACATTTAGTACTGGGTTTCTGTGCCCATCCCTACTGGCTGTCCTGCATCATGCCTAAAATACTCCAAACTGCTACAGTCTGAATATGTGAATATATATGTTTCAATACTTGGATATATAGTCTAAGAAGTGCATTGAAGCTTAAATAGTACTTACATCAAACATTACACTCTTTTATTTGAGGAAAGCAATACAAATCTTTTATGTTAAACTGCTTCCTGTTGAGGTACATTTACCCACAGTGTCAGATTTAATTCCATTTAGCTCTGTTGATTTCACATCAGTGTCGATGCATTGTTTTGCTGCAGACTTAACACAGAAAATAACAGAGTGAATGAGACGTAGGGGGTAGATGAGATACTGACTGTGCAGGGCTGTCATCAGAGACTTCCAGTAGAACACTGTTCCCCTTAGAGAATCGCTCTCCATCATAGAACAGTGTGCCTCCTTCACACCGCACTGACAACTGACGACCTGCCAAAGAGACACAGGCGGAGTGAGAGAGATAAGAGGTGAGGCTGTTTAAGGAAAGAAAATTAAGTGTATAATGAAAGGCGCCAGTGTAAGCATACTGACAGTGTGACAAGAACAGCTCCATTTTTGACAGCTTCAGCTTTTTTATAACCTAAACTGAAAGCTAACATGCCAGTTGGACATTTTTACAGCTCTGGGAGATAACAAAGTGAGTGAAACACCTTGAAGTTTTGAGCTGGCTAGGTCAAACCAGTATAAGCCTTTTACGTTTTTCTACTCTGCTGAAAATCTGGCACCTACAATGCGATATACAGTGGCTGCAGATATATGTGGTCATGCATGTACAAGTGGCTGTTTAAGCTAAACTCTAGGAGCTAAAAGATTATGTATGAGTGTATTTTCTGCAGTTGCCCTAGGCATGTCAAAGGTGGTGTCTCAAGCCTCATCACAATACGTACAACCCTTGTTTATTGCATGCAGACCCGCATATTCGCTTTAGAGGACAAACTCTGTAATGGATGCAAGAACTCACATATCACACACACACACACACACACACACATTCCTCAGAGGTAATTGTGAACGATAATGAGATATTTGAATTAAACATGATATGGATTCCCTCTTTAGCTGAAGGCATTATACTTAGACAGGGGTTTCTCTAAAAGAGAGAGAGAAAGAGTGAAAGAGAGAGAGAGATTCTTAATTTGAGCCATAATATCCATTGAGACTTTCGAGAAAGGCAAATTATGGCTGAAATATGCTTGGCTCGTGGCTAGAGCTTTGATAAGGAGTGAATTTATCCACATGTAATGAATTAGAGACATGCTCGAGTTCAAAGTGCTGGTTTGTGCTGAGACTGTTTATTATGGCTTTTACAAGCTTGTCTCTCAGATGACCTCTGATCTCTACACTAGGAAAGAAACAGCTGCCTGAGGAACCAGAGAAGGACAACTAGGGATTAGGAGGAAAGACAGGCACAGGATGATGGTGATACATGCACTCACACACACGTTTATTAACTGCTGAGCTGAGACTTACTATCTGACTTCTTCTTCAAGGGCATTAGTGCAGCTTTAGCCTAAAGAAAACAAAGATGCATCAGTTAAAAGTCTGTTTTCTATTCTCACACAAAGATATAGATATTTCACAATACAATACTGAGTGTTGTTCTTGCACCACAATCAAGAAGCAAGAAAAAAGGCAAAGGCAGCAGTCGAAAAAAAAAAAACAGTTATTGACAAAACTTTAATAAAATGCAATAAAAGTAACAATGTGCTGGCTCTCTTGAACTTTTATGCAACAGATAAAAGTTTAAAGATTTCCAGTGTTTTCATAGACAATTTTGAATTTGACACCTGCAACACACTCAAAAAAGTAGGGACAGAGGCATCCTTACCACTGTTACATCACCTTTCCTTTTAATTACAGTGTTTGACCATTTGGAAACTGAAGAGACAAACTGTTGCAGTTCTACAAGTATTTTTCTCATTCTTGCTTAATACAAGACTTCAGCCACTCAGCTGTCAGTGGGGGCCATTGTCTGATTCTCCTCTTTCTGAAGCTCAAATACTTTTTCAACAGGGCGCCAGTCAAACACAGACACTAAAGGCGGAATATATTAAAATCGCAGAATTCGCAATCCAGATTTTTTCCCCCATTATGTACGGCAGATGATGAAGGACTTCAATTCTTTGTGAAGACAATTCTCTCATGAAATCTGGTACAAAGTGATGTGCCATGACCCATCTTCTCCTGCAGAGACTGAGCCTTTGATGGATGCTCTTTTATACCCACTCACAATGTACCTGTCTCACCTACAGATTTTAGAATGTTTTAAAATGGCATATCTTTAATATTCTATAAATATTTTAGTTTATCTATGGCGATTTCCATTTGCCCCAGAGCGGTCGTCAAAGCCTTAAAGCTTTTTTTTTTTTATATCACATAAGGTTCTAAAGGAGAAAATACCATCTTTCACATCAAAGTCATGGTTGCTTAATGTAGTTTGTTCACTTATTTTAAAGTCTGAAACTTCAAGCCTCAAGCTTGGCCATACGCATGCATGCTAAGCTGCAGATCTTCTGATAGTGTTGTTGGAACTCATTCAGCTTGTTCATCTTTCTGTTTCTAATGACTCCTAATGTAAACTATGCCATTACTGCTCAACTGAACTATTTCTTTTTCTCTGATGCTTTTTCTGGCATTTTCCAAAAATTGTATAGGACTTGAAATTAAGGTTCCACAAAAAATAACTTGTGAAAACACCTAAACATTCAATTCCAAGTATTTGATGCTGTTCTCCCTGTACATCAGTTTAACACTCACTCACTACATGTAAATTGAGTAAAATCAAGACTAGAGTTTCAAATCAACACTGATGTGCACTGTGCTTAAGAATAAAAGTAGATTGATTATATAGCAATTATGAACAAATCAGTAAGTAATCCCAACACTGACTGCATTTGAAATACTGTGCCCATTATTTGCACAAAAATATGTTCATTTGCAAATTATAACACCAATAATATACATGCAAACACATTTTGTAGAAAAAAAAAGTTGATTTCTGATAATGAATGTTTGGGTGGAGGTGATGGGTGGATACCTTCTTGATAGCCGTCCAGTCCTCCAGTATATCTATGTCTCGCAGCATGTACACTATATAAGGTCCTGAGAGAGGGAGAGAAGGAGAGAGAAAGAGAGAAATATGGCGATGTAGAGTGTGAGAGGGATGAAAAATGCAATGTCGACATAACCTTGTGAAATAGAGATGGTGGTGAGCAAACTGAAAGTCCTAAAGGCCAGACAAGAGTGGACACATGCAGACAAGGGAGGGAGAGAGAGGATGGACTGACGGAAGGCAGTGTATTACCTGAAACAAGTGCTGGCTTTTTTTTCCTCTCCTGGCGGGCCAGGTGACTTCTTCTCTTACACTTTTTCATCCTCACCTCATCACTCCACCACTCTGGGATAAAGAGAACGGGAGTGGGGTGAGGGAGTATTCACATGTCTGTAAACATGCGTGTCAATCTAAAACTGAAATGAATTTTTTTCTATGCCTTTTAAAAATGCCAGCCATAAAATTTCTATTTCAAAGGTAGATGGTTTTGTTAAGGCACAATCTGAGTAAGTGTTATCAGCAGGTCTTTTACCTGAGGTGATATCCACACTCTGCTTATCCTCCTCTAGTCTGCGGATCTTCTCCAGCAGCTCTGTCTTCATGGCATCAAACAGGAGGTTTCTCTCACTCTGCAGAGCACATCCAAACACACTGCTTATTCCAAAACAACCCGCATCACTGTTGAACAATGTGTTCCACGCCTGATGAAGAGTGTTACCTCTAGATGTTGTTTTGCTCCCTGTATCTCACATTCATGCTTGTGTCTGATCACCTGAAGACACAGTTCTCTGTACACACCTACAGAAAACAACACAAACAGTCTTTAAACCGTTTCCATCAATGGCGTAAGTACATTCACAGTTATTACTGCCAATAACAAAAGCATATGGTATTTTGTTTTCTAATAGCTCACTGGAAGAAATTAAATTAGTATTGGTATGGATTTAAACTAACAATCAATTCCACATCTGTGTTCCTATGCATAAAAAAATATTTTTATCATGTACATTTGCCAAAAAATAATGTTGCATGTCTTGTTTTGCAAAAAAGATTTGTGTTTGCCATTTCTGTAAATTAGGTGACAAATAAGTATGTAATTTCATTTAAATAGTACAGAAAAATAATTAATAATACAAATATGATAAAATATTAAAAACTAAGAACTCTTTACTAAATAATATATACTATAATGTCATACAGAGTTGCAGTGGAGTTTACAGGAAACTGGGATCAGCTAAAGCATTTCTTTAATTTGTCATACATTATGACAATCACTCTTGTAACCTCAGGTTACTGAATGATTATTCAGCAAAAAGGTGTAATATTCAGTAAACATCTGGAAAACTAAATAATTATAGCTACCGATCTTTCAGTGTCACCTGCTACTTGCGTGCGTAGCTGCATATTGTGTTGCAGGGTGGCCAGTGGTTCTTGGTACTCTCCGGCTTTTCCTGTCAGAACCTCATCCAGCTTTACTTTTACCTGGTCAAGCCTCTCCCGAAACAATCTACACATTATGCAAAGTATAGGCAGAACAGAATATTCAATTCTGTATAAATTAAACCCATTTTAAAATGTGTAATGTCTTTTTTGTCAAAAATAAAAACTTCATATTTAATACAATTACTCATGAACAGAGTTCAGTTCACTGCACAGTGTCAGAAGGAGAGTGGTAGAGATCTAATCATTGGTAGGTTTTTTTGGGTTTTTTTTTTGGCAATCCAAGCTTTTCACTGCTTCACTACCATAACTACAATGGATTGCAAAAAATAACACTAATAATAATAATAATAATAATAATAATAATAATAATAAGTTTGACATAGACAGTTACATGATCCAGCATAATTAATTAAGCAGGGGTGTTATTACTTGTCTTTGAGTTCCATAAACTGCTTTTCCAGATCAGACATCTCATCCAGACACTCCATTCTCCTCCTCTCACAATCTTCATCATCCATCTCTGAGGGAAAATTGGAGAAATTTCTATCTGACATCCATCTTTGTTCTTTTCATCATCAATTTTCACTAAATTGGTCATGTCAGATCAGTTTACTTTTTTAAGCAAAGGTTAGGTTAAGACACTCATCTGCACAAGTAGAGCAAGTCTAGTGATAAAATAGTTTGTGGATTTCCTGATGTGCAGCTGTAAGAAATTCCATTTTTAATCACTTTATCTTTTCAAAAAACTAAAATTGTATGTAAATATCCTGCTGCTAAAATAAGTTTGCAAAGCACATTTCAAGATTCAAACTAGATTATTTAATTTAATTTAAGTTCTATAAAATAATGTCCAGAAATATAATATCAGTAGTGAATTGACTTCTTGGCAAAATACAGGAAAAACATGACAAAACTACACAGAACACCAACTGCAATATTATTGTAACACACCTGAACTCTCCTCATCTTCCTCTTCATCTTCTTCTACTTCACTCTCCTCCAGGTCGCTGTCTCGCTCGTCTCCGCTCTCCTCCATTGTCTCCTCCGCGTCTCCTCCTTGCCTCTCCCTTTCTTCCTCCATTTCTCCATTAGCGTGAGGTACTTCAGAATCTGCCTCCATCTCCTCCTCCGGTTCTCTAGGAGCAGGCTGGGCTGGCATTGTAGTGGTACAAGCCCTCAAGTAACTGCATTTACCAACAGGAACACATGGTGTTTTTGCACATACAGTGGGGCAGCCAGCAATTCTGCAAGTTGTCCCACTTTAAAAGTTGAGAGAGGTCTGTAATCTGTTTATCATAGGTTCACTTCAACTGTGAGAATGTAAAAAAAAAATCCAGGAAATCACATTGTATGATTTTTAAATCATTTATTTGTAAAAAGAAAAAAATCCCTCCATTGAATAGGCTGTTATTGCAGCAAGGGGGCATTTATTACAGCTTGAGCAGCTGCCTACAGTGTAGCAGTAAGTTGACAACACTATGGTGGGATCTGTTTGGGGCAACCTGATGTGTGCTCCTATGAAAAATACAGAGGCACTGAGCTAGGCATGGAGGAGAACATGGGTAAATACTCCAAAACAGGCCCTAATATTAGCATTGGAGACAATAAATCATTATTCCACATACCCACAAACCCACAAATCACATAAAGTTGCCCCCCATCCTCTGTACATCCTCAACTAAGGGGCTGTTCTCATATTACAGAAGCCCATAGGAGTGCTCCGTGCCCCTGCTGTGGTCTGGTACGTTTTGGACTAAAGGCCTAAAAGCAGGAGTTTAAGCTGTAAATAATGGTCGTGCCACCCAGGCTTATACAGAGGAGCTAGCAGCTTAGCAGCATATGTGAACACTTCTGAACTAGCTGTACAAACAGAGAGCACAGTTCTTAATTTATGAACTAAGAAGCAAATACTGAACCAGTTTGCTGAATGTGAACATTACAGCAATGTAATAACGTGGTTAATACCAGAGTAAGCACTAACCGTGCTAGTCTTGCTAGCATCACTCAGAAGGTAGGATTAGCTTAGTGATGCGCGCGACAAGCTAAGTTAAATAATTCTATAATAACTTAAATCGACACCCTTACCTCGTAGCTGGCTTGAGTTCAGGTCATGCAACAGATGAAATATAAAAGCCTAAATATTTAAATGGAGTCATCTAGGACAACTTCTACTTCCTCGGGATCTGCAACGGTTGTCATAACCGCACTGGGTAGGTTTTACACTAGCCAATCAGAAGGCTCATCGAAATCCGTTGAGCCAATAGAGGAACAGAATCTACACATCGGTGAATCATCGATGAGAAGGAAATATACAAATCGACCAATAGGAACGAAGATGAAACTGTCCAACAAGCGAGTTCCTGAACTGCGAGTGTATAATGCATCATGCATAGTATTTAAGATGCAGATTGTTTTATTTGGCACACGTGCAGGTCTATATTAGATGACATTATTGATGTGAGAAAATGTGAGTGAAACACCCACGTGACATAGGCATCATTATTCTCAGGAGCATAGCTTTTCAGACTGCAAACACCAACATGGTTTTTCATGTCTAAATGCTACATGTTTAAGATACTGTTCTTATAAATAGGAAGGAAAGAATAAGAATATAACCTCGACAGGACAAGTTCATGTTCTTTAATTGGTTATAAAATAAAATGTTTGTGTTATGAATATGCAAATAAGTTTAAAAGTAATACATGAATATTTCTTCATAAAAATGTCAATTCATTAATGCTGCAAAGAAATGAAGAGCCCAACACGATGACTGGTATTTAAGATGTTTTTATTAAAGTTGCATAAAAGTGTAACAAAACTGGGCAAACAGGACCTTCTACTATTACCAGATGCCTGTTTTTCTAATACATCCTGTGTGTTCTTATGAAGTTCTGTTGACATCGTCCTATTTTTCTGTGCTGCTGTTGTAAGAAAAAAGAGAAAGCAGCACTGACAGATACACACAGGAATAAAAAGGTGTTAATATTCGTATCTAGAAAACCAGTTTGTTAAATCTAGTCAAGTTTATTTTCTACAAAACAGAATCACTGAAAAGAAAGTAAGAAAGTACAAGGACGTTTTAAATCCTGAATCCCTAAAAGTTTCCATTTTTACAGTTTTATACATGTTCTTTAAACGAATGCCTCAATTTATTTGGTTCGTGTAACACATATTATGACCTAAGGCAACATCTGATATAAAAGAGAAAGGAAGAGTGTGATTCTGTAAGGAAAAAAAAGAGAGAGAGAGAGAGAGAGAGAGAGAGAGAGAGAGAGAGAGAGAGAGAGAGAGAGAGAGAGAGAGAGA
>JBBIGC010000013.1:8801077-8816767 GCA_037576955.1 Lepidarchus adonis | reverse complement strand
GCTACAACCTATTTCTGGATGTACAGAAAGACTTAAAATGCATATACAAGCGTAGTACTCACAGTAAAGCACTCCACAAGCGTTTGGTGAACTAGCCGCGACCTGTTGCTAGTTGTCTTTGCCCACTCTCGCGTCTTCTTGTGATGGATTTTTTTGATGAATCACGCTTCTCCATCTGGCAATTTGATGGATGAGTCTGGGTTTGGCGGATGCCAGGAGAACCATACTTGTCTAACTTTGTGCCAAGTGTAAAGTTTGGTGGAGGGGGGATTATGGTGTGGAGTTGTTTTTCAGGAGCTGGGCTTGGCCCCTTAGTTCCAGTGAAAGGAAATTTTGGACAATTTCATGCTCCCAACTTTGGGTAAACAGTTTGAGGATGGCCCCTTCTTGTTCCAACATGACTGTGCACCAGTGCACAAAGTAAAGTCCGTAAAGACATAGTTAAAACTCAGCCAAACTCGCTTATCTGAGTCCTGACCTCAACCAGATAGAACATCTTTGGGATGAATTAGAGCAGAGACTGTGAGACAGGCCTTCTCATCCATCATCAGTGTCTGACTACACAAATGTGCTTCTGGAAGAATGGTCAAATATTCTCATAGTCCTAAACATTGTGGAAAGCTTGCCCAGAAGAGCTGAAGCTGTTATACGTGCAAAGTGTGGGCTGACGTCATATTAAACCCTATGGAATAAGAATGAGATGTCACTTAATTTCATATGCATGTAAAGGCAGATGAGCAAATACTTTTGGCAAACTAGTGTATATTGACCAATTCAACCAATACCAGTCTGTGTAATGAGTGTTTTAGCCTGGACTGCTTTTTAAAAGCCCAAGTAAGCGGAAGTTTCTGGATCTAGCTAGGTCTTCTTTCATACAGTTCTACCAGGCTTAGAGGGTGAAGAGGAGTATGCCTTTCCTTCAACATTGAAGTATGAGATTTGGGAAAGGGAGGACAATCCAGATATGTCTGTTTGGTATATTGCCTTCTCTTGGATGCAGATTGCAGTGACAGACTGATTCAATCAGGTCCTCTGTACTGTGCATCAGTCTGAACAGGGGTCCTATACAAACAGTCTTGGTACAGTGAGAAAATGTTTAATTTTAAGGAATAAATAAGTTGTGAAGTGAATATATAAGTCATAAGTGGACTTTAAATTGTATGGGAAATTTTATGGGCTCACATTTCAATTCCTCACTCCCGTAATGACAAAATCGCGGTGTTGAATATTTTAAAGTTGGTTCATAATAGAATTCTGTGTCTTCAGTGTGTGGTGGGGAAGATGGATGGAGCAGAGTAATAGAAATGGAAAAGGGGATGATGAAAAGTGAGAAGAGAGTCTGTAATGGAGTTAGGAGGCAAACAGAGCGATAGGGCAGAAGTATTTACGGTTCTTTTCTCTTGTGTTTACTGCTCACAATCACAAGTTATGTTGTGTACAGAGCGACGCGCTGAATTTCTGTTCCACTCGTCTTAAATTTTTCAGTTGTAATATGTCCTTATCCACAGGTCTGGAACCAGCCTGGAGTAACCCCTGGACCTGTGTTTATTAATGATCTCTGCTTTTGTGACCTGCTGAAGCAAACTTGTGGAACTGGTTGTCACTTCCTGGCAAGTCTGGGCCAGGGCAAGTCTTCACAAATTCTTCAGTGATGTGTGGAGATGATCTAATGCTGAAATGCGTTATTAGTTATTAGAAGAACCGAATGAACTGAAATAATGTCCTACAACTAGGACTGGGCAGTATGGTGATACTGTATATAATATTATAATGACAAACATATCTCAGTATGTCACCTCTACCTTATGTTCATCTGGTCACTGAACAACTGCGTGTTTCATTGCAAACTGAGCAGAACAGTTCCTGGTTAATTGCACTTGCAGTGTTTGAAATACTGATTAAAAATAATGTGTTTGTGGTGTTTTCTATTAAATGTGATGCTGCTGCTTCTGTTTTCTGTGTTTTGTAATATTGTTTACTGTGAACATTTCTTGACTTTGCATTGTTGTGACACCAGTACCACTGCATCAGTCTAGACAGTTGATCACCCATCACTAATACAATATCATTTTAAAGTGGAATTGCGTAAATAGAAATTGGGAGCATGCACCATGCATAAAGGAATCTCGTAGTTTCTTTGTAATTTGCTCAAAATAACCCAAACTGCTGACTTGTTTGAAACAAGCTTCCCTTCTCTGAGGGGGAGGGCTGATTTTCATGGCTCTGTCTCTACAGGTGATCTCACCACATTTTCGATTAAATCTGTAATTAGTTTCTGCCTTCCTCGTTTTTCGCCAGAAGTGGTTATTAAATCCTGTAAGAGAATGACAGCTCCTGTTGCACTGTATGAGATGAGTAACAGTGTACTGGGCTATATTTAAACTGTGTCTTTACATAATGCCTTCCTTTAGCGCGTGTATTCCAAGGACACTGTTTAGTTTGGGATAAGCTATGTAAAAGTGAAGTGTACCTGAAAGACTGTCTTAATTCTTTTTTACAAATGGCATTTCTAAGTTGTACAAAGTGCAGGGTTTGGAGGTGCAGGGACTCTGAAAGATTAAACATGTGAATTAAACAGGTGAAATGTGTTTACATCTTTCGGTTTTCATTTCTCTTCAGGAGGTGGAGATTGTGGACATCAGCCACATCAGGGACACCAGAACGGGGAAGTTTGCCAAGATACCAAAGGTACAGTGTGTGTCTTTTTTATTAATCCTTGTAAATAAAATAGGGTCATTTTGTTATATTCATTCAGTTTCTTACTATTTTCACATAACACCCCCCCCCCCACACACACACACACACACTGTTAATTCCATATCTCCAACCACAGTTTTCACTAGTGAGTGGTGAATCTGGATGTGTGTAAAGTGTTCTTGTCTAGCAACAATTACATATAAAATAGATTGAATAATAATATTTACAGTATACAGTAGTACAGTATATGCTCATAAACTTTAATATACAGTATACATTTATTGGTATACACTGGGGCAATAAAAGGATTTGGCAGCCACAGATTCTGCAAGTTGTCCCACTTAAAAAGATTAGAGAGGTCTGTAATGTTGATCATAACACTTCAACTGTGAGAGACAGAATGTAAAAACCACATCATCAAAAAACAACAACAACAGGAAATCACATTGTATGATTTTTAAATAATTTATTTGTGTAATGGTGCAGAAAATAAGTATTTGGTCAATAACAAATGTTCATCTCAAAACTTTGTAATGTAACCTTCTTGTAGGTCTTCATCAGGTTTGCACACACTGTAGCTGGTATTTTGGCCCATTCTTCTATGCAGATCTTCCCAAGAGTTGTGATGTTTTGGGGCTGTCGCTGGGCAACACAGACTTTCAACTCCCTCCATAGATTCTCTATTGGATTGAGGTATGGAGACTAGCTAGGCCACTCCAGAACCTTGAAATGCTTTTTATGTAGCCACTCCTTCATTGCCCGGAAAGAGCGTTTGGGATCATTGTCATGCTGAAAGATCCAGCCATGTTTCATCTTCAATGCGCTCACTGATGGCAGGAGGTTTTTGCCCGAAATCTCAGGATATATGGCCCCATTCATCCTTTCCTTAATATGGATCAGTCGTCCTGCAGAAAAGCAGCCCCAAACCATGTTTCCGCCCCCATGCTTCTTGGGCTGCACGAGGTGAGATCTTGCATGGATCCCCAGGTTGAGGGAGATTGTCAGTGATTTTTTCTAATTATTGCTCCAACAATTGCTCCAACTCTTCTCACCAAGCTGCTGCCTATTGTGCAGTAGATTGACTCATCCCAGTCTTGTTCTTGGTGTCGTTAGACAGCTCTCTGGTCTTGTCCATGGTGCTAAATGCCTATTTTCTGCACCATTATACAAATAAATTCTTTAAAAATCATACAATGTGATTTCCTGTATTTTTTTACATTCTGTCTCTCACAGTTAAAGTGAACATTACAGACTCTCAAGTGGAAAAACATGCAGAATCTGTGGCTGCCAAATACTTTTTGCCCCACTGTAAATGGTTGTGAGTTATCCATACAACATCCACAGATGAAGTCCATAACTTTGATTATCTAATTACAGCCACACACGTCAAGGAGTGGGATATTAGCCAACAAGTGAACAGTCAGTTCTTGGACGTTTTGGTGATGGAAGCAGGAAAAACGGGCAAACATGAATACATGAAACGTGAATGACTGAATACTACAGCTGTTTGATATATTAAAAAAAAAAACATTAAAAAACCGTTCCTTTATATAAATGTAATGCATGGTCATTGAAACATTTGAAAAAAATTGATTCTGTCCGTGTTCTAAAAAGCGACATAAAAGGCCAATGAGAATAGCCCTGCACCGAACCAATCAGGTGGCTAAAAAAGTTACTGCCCCGTCAGGTTAGTTTGACACACACTATCAGCAGCAGCACGTGGACTAACATTTGAGTTATTGAGGAGTAGGAGCGAGATAAAAATGACAACAGGAAATGTTGATGATAAACTTGAACAACAACATTGCAGAAGAACACAAGGACAGAGTTGAAAGGAAAGGTCTGAAAAGTTCAGTAGTGTATTTACAGTCAGAAGCAGAGCAGCATTTTGAACAAAGAGACAGATTATATACCGCTCAACCTTTTACCATCGATGGTCATTGAAAAAGTCTGATTTAAACAGTTGATTAAAATAACTGAACTAGTTACCAACTTCCTGGTTGTAAAAGCAGTTAAATAAGAGCGAAACTGTAGTACACCTGCCCACTTCAGTGGCCTCGAATGGAATGTGAAAAACTCATTTAGCATGTTGTCCTGTAAAACCTGAAAGGTCTGACTCATCATTGAGACTTGTCTATATTACTTCCGTTGTTCTGTAACAATTAAAGCTTTTGACTTGTCAGAATTAAGATTTTAGTTTATAATACGTACCAGTTTCATTTATTTAAAATACAGTTGTAAAATGTTCTACAGTTTATTTCTGATAGAAAATAAATCTTTACACTAAAATTAACCTCATGATGTCTCACTTGACTGAAATAGTTATGATCTATATTGATATCATCAAATATATATATATATATATTCATGGCCACAGTTTCCCAATGACAGTGACCTCTTTGACTCTTTAAATTCTCCAGATGTCCATTTGATTGTCCATTGAGGGCTTTGCTACACAAACTAACCTGGTTTGTGTAGGAAAACCTTACAACTGACATCTCTGTGCTAGATACCACAGCACACATTTGGGGATTCATGTTTCGAGGGGTCAGAGCTGCTGTGGCAGCACAAGAGGTGGGGATTCCTCAATACTAGGAAGGTGGTTTTAATGTTATGGCTGTTATCAGTGTATTAGTTGAAATGGTAAAAGCTAACCCAGTAAAAATAGCTTTTTACAATCGAAAAAGTAATAAAAGTTATTTATTGAGGTCTCTCTTTGATTAAGACATGCTGAGACACTGCTGAATGGTTAAACATTGGTTTTCAGGTCGAGTGGGCTGCAGCGCTGTGTACTCTGACCTTATAAAGGTTTATTGCCGGGTGCTTTCGATAATGTGGCTGTATTTGTAAGATGAGCTCTCTGGATGGCCCACAAAGTCAAATTGCTGGTATAATAAGGGAAGAGTGTTGGAGAGGAGCATACACTCTGATCCCTGAAGGTGCTGGGTGGGGTGCTGCACCCAGGGATTAATCTGAATTAGTTAAATGAAATTAAAATAATGGCCTGGTGGGTGGGAACGGCTTGTAAAACGGCTGCGTAATTTCATGCACTGAAAATACACATACTACTTATACCAGTCAGCCATAACATTAACACCACCTGCTTGATCTTGTGTAGGTTGCTGGAACCGCTCTTATTCTGGTGCACTGTGTGCTCTGGCACTTTTCTATCAGAGCCAGCAGTAACATTTTGTGCTGTAGGATCAGACAGACAAGCCTTTGCTCTTCACATGCCTCGGTGCACATTGGGTACTCATGGCCCTTTCATAAGTTCACTGGTTTTTCTTCTTTATCCACTTCTGATCTAATCACTTCATACCTGGAACACCTCGCAAGAGCTGCCGTTTACGGAGATGTCCTGAGTCTGTCATGTAGCCATCACATTAATACCCTTGTCAAACTGGCTCGGATCCTTATGCTCACCCAGGACCTTAAGAAGTGATTGTTCACTTTCTGCTGAATATATCCCACCACTTACGCCATTGTAAAGGGATAACAGGATAATCATCTAACCTGTCAGTGGTTTTAATGTTGTGGTTGAATCTGTCTTACAATACCAATGAAAAAACTGGGAATATTTATCTAAAAATATTAATAACAATGCTTTTCAATGTTAATATTCTAGTTATTTAAAGTCACAGGTAACATTCAGTAGATTTAGAAGAGATTACATTCGAATGGGGGGGGGGTTTGGGGGTTGAAATTTGGTAAAAATTTCCTTGTTGAACATGTTTTGTCAAAGCAAAATTTGAAAATGTAAACATTACCATGTCTTTTCTATAAGAGGTTAAGTGTAGAATGTTTTATTTAGTGTTACGTTGTAAAATAGGAAATATGAAACTGTAAAGCTATATGTTTACTGCCAAACAACATAGAACATGCATTGAAATATTATACACTATTACAGCAAGAATTTTAATTTTAGCTTCTTAGTAAACATTTCTTTGAGGTTGTGGCATTCCTGAGTTCTATACATTCTTGTGTTTTCATCTTTAGTTAAAATGGTCATTTTGCTAACATTGCAAGTGGCACTGTTGTCATCTTTATTCCTAAACTAAAGCCAAGCTTCGGACCAACAACGGTATCTTTTTATAAGCTCATTGCTTCGCACGGCTGCACACTGCTATGACTCCTTGTTTCAAACAACACGGTGTGATGTCATGATACATGAATTTTTGCAATGAGCAAATATGCCATTATCGATTAAACAATCTGATAACGTCAGAGACATGCAATTCTGATAGATCAGACATTTTTGGAGCCAATTCTCAAATGAGCTATTGCTCTGTTTGGAAGAGCTGTGCTGATTAAGTGAAGAATACTGACTTTGTCATCTTTTCTGCTCAGTGAATCAGTTTCTTCCCCTAACATGTATTCATCATCAGGCAATAAAAATCACATCCTTGTTTCCCGCTTAGTGTTAAAAAAGACCCAACAACTTAACATTGCTTTTAACACTAATAATTCTTATAATAATGTTTTTGATGCTGTTTTCTAGGACCAACGTGTGCGGGATGTGCTGGGCTGTGGAAAAGGCGAGGGGAACGTGGACGGCAAGCTAGTGACAGTTGTCCATGGCAACGACCTGGTCAACATCTCCTTCCTCAACTTCCAGGCTATGGAAGAGGATATTGCCAAGGTAACTATGGCAACCAGCCAGCATCACAGAGACACTTCCCATGTGCCCCTCCGATCCCTGTTTTCTTTCTCAGTCGTCGTCGTCGTCTGTCTGTCTGTCTGTCTGTCTGTCCGTCCGTCTGTCTCTGTGTGTTCATCTTTAATGAAACTTCCGCTTTCACTGTCTGTGTTCTACACTGATTGTGTGTGTGTGTGTGTGTGTGTGTGTGTGTGTGTGTGTGTGTGTTCTCCAGGTGTGGACTGAAGAGCTGTTTAAACTTGCCACAAACATACTGTCCCACAATGTCTCACGTAATACCTTCTTATTCAAAGCGTGAGTATTTCTGTTTGATTGCACACACATGTTTGTATCTTTGTGTGTGTGCTTGTAGCATGTAGTGTGTGTACATGTGGGGAAACATCATTTATTAGATTTGTTTTGCTGCTTCAGTTGAACTACTTTTAATTAAATGAATTGCAGTCTTCCATGTTTTACAATGTGCAAACACAAACAGCATGCTTCCTTCTCATCACTCCATCCTGTCTGTTCCCTTCTGTCCTTATTATTCATCCTCAGAAAATTAACCCCCATGGCCACAGTAAAAGAGTGTTAAGACTCTATTTAAATTAGAATGAAAGATTCTGCTGTCTGATGAGGATCTGATAGCAGATCTGATCTAATTTAATCAAGTGTGTCTGCTAGTGATTATTAAGATTTAAGATTAAAGCTGAGAGAGACAATAGCAGTTATGTCACCATTCATTATGCACCAATCAGCTACAGCATTAAAACCAATGACTGGTGAATTGAATTACATTGATTACCTTGTTACAGTGGCACCTGTCATCAGCAAGTGAAACATCCTCTTGAAATTGATTAGTTGGAAGTAGGAAAAATGAACTAATTTGACAAGATAGCTAGTGTCAGAGCATCTTCAGCAGGTATTAGTCAGCAAAAACAGTATTTGTACATTTTTGACTTTTTTTAATGTTATATGTTGATAAATAAAAAATAATAACCACTACCATATATTTCCCACACTTAACAAGTGCAGGTATGACAGCTTCTGATTGCCAAAAATGATGTTCCATATTTTAGTTATGATCATAAATATAGCCACATTTTTTAGCGTTATGCTGTCTCACTTCAAGAAAATTAAATTTCATAGTCAAATTTTCATTATTCTGCTCATAGTTTTAAGAAATAAGCAACTGGTTTGTATACATAAATGGCCACACAAATGGAGGGAAATCAAGTTTCCAGCCCCTTCTTTGAGAAAGGTATGTACAATGACTAGTCATTTACGTAGAGTCCATAACCATTTTATAGTTATTCTTGATTTTATATGAAATAAACATAAATAATTTATGATGTTTGATGTTTCAAATAAATAGTAGGAGTATTATAACAATTGATATTCACTTTTTGTCCCTGATCTAGTTAATAAACCAATCCACGCATTTGGGACTTTTTCTGAAATTTGTATCTGTATCATCTAAGTCTCTTATGCAATATTTTTTATATAATAACAATCACCTGTTCTACTTTCCTCATTTCAACTATAAAATGCAATATACATTAAAATTTTACATTTTGGTTCTGTGGAACCTATAATTAAAAGATTTTATTGCATCTTGCTGTACTGTACTGTTCAAAAGGTTACGGACACTACAAGTGAGACACTAATGAACATAAATACTGTGTTTTTGCCGACTGAAAGTTCCTGGTATGCAATTAGTACCTACAAAAAGTAATCCAAGCCGGGACAACTGGTAAAGGTTAGCCTATATGGTTTGAACCCAAAGAAGAGCTCCCATAGCTACAGAGTGGTTAGAGTTCCTGTGCTGACCACTGTCCACCTCTAAAAGTGACTACCCGTGTGCGTGTGTGTGTTGCTCTTGTCAAGAAGAGATGGCAGCAGGATGCACAATGGGAAGAAGCCAAGTCTGGCGGTGGTGGAATGATGCTTTGGGCAGTGCTGTATTTGAAAGCTCTGGGCCCTGGCTAAATGTTGTTGCAGTCAGTATCTGTGGCATGTGCCAGACAAGCTAATTTAATCCATGAAGGGGTCACCTCACAACTTACAGGTTGTAAAGGATGTGTTTCTCACATCTTGGTGTCAGATATAACACAGTCTTGTGGAGTTCATGCTGTTGTGGCTGATTTGGTATATTAGCAATCAATAGTGCCCGATATCACTGACCTTCTTTTAAATACCAATATCTTCAGATAGATTTATATTGATATTTTACTTTAGTGTTTTACATCAATATTATTTACTGAAGAGTGTTTTTATTTTAATGTTACATAAGTTTGTTTGTATATTTACAGGCTGAAATGAATTAATCAAGAAATGTGCAGACATTAACAACATTCATACACAATTTATTTTAGCCAGTTAATCAGCAGTCTAGAGTTTGGAAGTATGCTGATTGGCTCATTCAGCCTGATTAAACTGACCATTTGGGCAATGAAAGTTGTCAATACCCTGTAATTCAGCCAGTACAACAACTATGGAGTTTTCATATTTACATCCAGCACCGTTAATCTAATTAATATTTGGATGATGCAAATTGACTGTTTTAAGCATTTAGCAATACTTTGTCGTAAACGGTGAAAACCTAAATAAAAACAATGATAAAATGCAACAACATGCTTGTAAATACAAACAAGTTTCCAAAAAATATTATTATATTGTCCAAAATGCTCTAAAAAGAGTTTATGATCTGTTAATTTACAATAACCTTTATCTAACACGAGTAACATTTAAATTGTGGTGGCTGGAGGTTGTATGTACATTATTGAGAAATGGGACAAATTTAAAAACTGACATCATTCAATGTGCAAATTAATCAGTACTGATTCCACCAGATTCTACATGTGTAATAATCAATTCATGACTTATTTTAATATCTATGGTCTTTTGTTAAATATACTATTTGTTGCATTATAACAACATAAGATGCCCTTCACAATCAACATTTAAGAAATCAGTCTTATTTTCTTTGTCGCAGATACACCAAACTTACACTGCAGGTGACCCAAGATGGTAAAATCCCAATGAAGAAGTGAGTATGGCCTCTCTCTCTCACACAAACACACACACACACTGTGTTCACATAAAGCAGCAGATTCACTTGCATACATGGACACAGTCCAGTTAGTCAAATTTCACCACATCTCGTTTCATAAAGCCACTTTCTCTTCTCCTCGCCTGCTTTCATTTTCAGTTCTGTTCACTGGAACTTTGTTTTGTTGCATGAATCTCAAAATACTGCCAGAGTGGATGCAAATGACATGAAATGATGAGCATGATGGTATCATTTGTTTGTCTCCCCCCAGTATTCTGAAGATGTTCTCTGACAAAAGGCGAGTGGAGACCGCATTGGAGCAATGTGGCCTTGTGGCTAATAAGGTAATCAGACATTAAGCAATTATTTATTCATGAATCAGTCTATTTGATCAGTAGTTATGATCCCTTCTTATCTCCAGGAACTATGACCTCCAAAAAGCCTCCTTTTCCTGTATTGTGTTTACACTGAACACTGCTCTGTCTGAATCATGCTATTGATTCTCTCTCTCTGTCTTTCTGTCTCTATTTCTCCCTCTCTCTCCCATTCTCTCTCGCGCTCTATCTCTCTATCTCTCTCTATCTCTTTCTCTCTCTCTCTCTCTCTCTCTCTCTCTCTCTCTCTCTCTCTCTCTCTCTCATTCCCCCTTTTTTTCATCTTGAAAGGTTGTGCAATGAACTGCTGCTAGTTTGCCGTTATATCCATGTTGTTAATGTAAACAGCACTGGGAAAATTGCAGCTGGTAGAATATGATTCCAGTTGCTAAAAGCTCATTTTGCTGCTGTGTGCTGCCCTCTGCTGGTGTAAATTAGAAACAAGTGAAGCAGCTCAGAGATTGTAGAACTTAGTCTGTGTTAAAATGAATCCTGTAAAGGTATTTGCCAATCAGTGTTCAACTGTTTATTACCAGTATGTGCAGCAGAGTTTCTCTCTACAGCCCCTGTCCTTTCATTGGCTGATGCCAGTCCAGGACTGGAGCTGTGCGACAGAGAGTGTGTAACAATACAAATGGGATTACATTACCTGATTATACGCTACACAGACTGGTGTGATTTTTATTTTCAGTAGCCATGTTTTTATGCCATGTAGTGTAGCTGTGTTTTCATTTTTTTCCATCCCTCTGGCTCTGGTTTACTAACGGTTTCCAATTTTTGCTTTATTCTCGTGGTGTGTAGCTTACTGAAATCCCATACACACAATAAGTATGATTTTTTTTTTATGCTTCAAGATAATATTTAAGGTCATTTTAGGGTTATGTGCTTTTTTCACCAGTAAACTAAAAAATGTCATTTTGCCCTTTTCTGTCTCTCAGGCAGATGGAATAAAGCTGGATGACTTCACATGGGACAAATTCCAGAGCTTTTTGAACAGCCTGTGTTTAAGAACGGAGATTGACCGCATGTTTCTGGAGCTGTAAGTCTGGGACAGATGACGACAATGAATCTTTGTGGATTGTTTCTTAGAGATTGGATTACAGTACAGAGCTTTGAATATCTGTTATCTGTCAACATGAGACAGAACCTGGCTGTTCAGGCTTGGACAGAATCTCCCAAATGCCGGGATATAAAAAATACACAAACTTGTGTGTTTAAATGAATGTATCTATATACTACACTGATTAGATTGGGTCCGATATTAAAAATGTTTCATTTCAAAACGGAAATGTAATGGAAATTGTTCAAATGAGATGCTTAAAAGAGACTGAGGGGCCAGTGTAGTGTTTTAAACTATAGCTTCAAACTACATATGATGGATGAGCGTGAATTATAATAAATATATATTTACCTGTTGCTAAGGTGTGTGTGTGTGTGTGTGTGTGTGTTTGTGTAGTGGCTCTAAAGGGAAGCCCTTCCTGTCTCTGGACCAGATGCTGGACTTTATCAACCGCAAGCAAAGGGACTCACGACTTAACGAGGTTCTGTATCCTCCTCTCAAACGAGAACAAGTCCGGCAGCTCATGGAGAAATATGAGAGCAACCCTAACCAGCTAGAGAGAGGTAGCGCACACACTCACACACACACACAAACTCACAGTAGTTACATAGTGTTGAATTTGATGATTGTGTGTGTGTGTGTGTGTGTGTGTGTGTGTGTGTGTGTGTGTAGATCAGATTTCTCTGATGACTTTCAGTAAGTATCTGGGAGGAGAGGAAAACGCAGTGGTTCCCCCAGAGCGATTTGACATCATGGATGACATGAACCAGCCGCTGTCTCACTACTTTATTAACTCTTCACACAATACCTACCTCACAGGTGAGTGCACACACACTTGTGCGAGTCCTGTAAGCAGAGGAGGTTGGTATAAATGAGCTCATCAGGCTAAACCATTATTCAATGTTAAAGAAAAACATCTTTGGAATCCACAAAGTTTTACTTGCTGCTGACAGACAGAATATTTAACTACTGTCTACCTATGGTCAGCACCACCAAGAGTGTGTTTACAATTGGACGTAATGTGCTGTGACATTACATATAGTGAATTACTGCTTGTTCTCCCCTTTTTAAGCCTGTGATATCCACGCACTGCCTCCATGCAAAATGTGGTCAATGCTGATTACCTGCTCAATGCCAAATATATGAAATTGACACACATACTGGATATATACAGTTGGGGAAATAATTGTTTGATCTCTTGCTGATCTTGTAAGGTAGGTTTATATTAACAGTGAGAGAAGGAATATCAAATTGAAAATCCATAGAATCACATAATTAAATGCAAATCAATTTATCAATTTTATATAAGTGAAATGAGCATTTGATCCTCTACCAAACATTAAGAGTTCCCACAGAACGGTTAGAAACCGAATTTCAATTCGTCAGCCACTTTAAAAACACCTGTCTCAGCTAGTCACCTGTATAAAAGAGACCTGTCCACAGACTCAATCAACCAATCAAACTTCAACCTTTCCACCACGGGCAAGACCAAAGTGCTGTCTAAGGATGTCAGGCACAAGATTGTAGCCCTACACAAGGCTGGATTGGGCTACAAAACCATAAGCAAGAAACTGGGTGAGAAGGAGACAACCATTGGTGTAATTGTTTGAAATGGATGAAACACAAAATGACCGTTAATCGACCTCGATCTGAGGCACCACGCAAGATCTCACCTTGTGGGGTGACAATCGTGAGGAAGGTGAGAGCCTAGCACTACACTAGAGGATCTTGTCAATTATCTAAAGGCAGCCGAGACAATGGTCACCAAGAACACCATTGGTAACACCTCGCTATAATGGATTAAAATCCTGCGGTGCCCGCAAAGTCTCACTGCTCAGGAAGGCACATGTGAAGGCCTGTCTGCGGTTTGCCAATGAACACCTGAATGATTCAGAGTGCTTTGGAGAAGGTTCTTTGTTCAGATAAGACCAAAGTCGAGCTCTTTGGCCTGAACCCGCCATGTTTGGAGGAAGGCAAATGCTGTCTATGACCCCAATAACACCATCAGTACGGTCAATGACAGCTTGAAGTCTTTTGTGGTATTTGTGGATGAGGCTCTTTATCTTCAGTAAAGCTGCCTATTTTTGCTGCAAAACGCCTCCCGTTCCTGTAAACTCTTGGGCTGTCCTGCATGAACTGCACATTTGAGGTCTCCCCAGAGTGGTCAATGATATTGAGGTCAGGAGACTGTGATGGCCACTCCAGAACCTTTACTTTATTTTACTATAGCCAATGACATGTCGACTTGGCCTTGTGGTTTGGATCTTTGTTGTATTGGAATGTCCAAGTACTTCCTATGTGCAGCTTTCGGGCTGATTTTCATTTTTTGATAACCTACCGCATTCCTAATTCCAAATTTCCTATGCCTTTGCAGCTCTCACATCCCCAAAACATCTGTGATCCATCACAGTAGGAATGATGTACCTTTCATCTTGGTTGACTCCTCTCCAAATGTAGCGTTTATGGTTGTGGCTAAAAAGTTCAGTTTTAGTCTCATCACTCCAAATGACTTTGCGCTAGAAGGTTTGAGGCTTGTCTTTGTGGTGTTTGGCATATTGTGGGATACTTTGTGGCATTTGTGTAGTAATGGTTTTCTAGTGGCAAATCGACCATGTAGTCCATCTCTCTTCAAGTGCCTCCTTATTGTGCATCTTGAAACAGCCACGCCATATTTTTCAAAGAGTCCTGTATTTCACCTGAAATTATTTGTGGGTTTTTCTTTGCATCCCTATTTCCCTGGCATTTCTGAAATTTTAGTTGGTCTACCTGACCATTTTTAACAGAACCCCTAATTTTCATCTTCTTAATTAGTTTTAATGCTGATTGGCATTCTCAATTCCTTTTGATATGTTCTTCTATCTTTTTCCTGTTTTATAGAGTTCAACTACCTTTTCCTGCAGATCCTTAGACAATTCTTTTGCTCTTCCCAATGACTTAGAATCCAAAAAACGTAAATTCAGCACTGAATGAAAGATGCAAGGGTCTGTCAGGAGTCCAGAAACTCATTGACCTTTTATACTCGCCCATTAATTACAAGCAGACATCACAGGTGAAGATGGTTCCTTTAACAGTCATTAACAGTGTCAAGTTGTGTGCCTGTTATCAGGCCAAATCACCAGGGTATGTAAACCTTTGATCAGGGTCATTTGGGTAGTTTCTGTTGTGATTATAATTTTTAAAATAGTAAAGACATTTGATTGACAATAAATGGCTTCAGCCAAACAATAACAATGAGTGAAAGTTTTTGTGTTTTCATTCATATTCTCTGACAAATGGCCATATACTAGCCAATAAAGTCTGAATAATAATTGATTGTAATGAAAATACGATTACTGAAGGTAATGAAGTCATGAAAGAGCAGATTTTACACACTTCTCTCGCTCTTCCTCTCTCTCTCTCTGCAGTGGGCCAGCTGACAGGGCTGTCTTCGGTGGAGATGTACAGACAGGTGCTGCTGACAGGCTGTCGCTGTATTGAGCTGGACTGCTGGAAGGGCCGACCACCTGATGAAGAGCCAGTCATCACACATGGCTTCACCATGACAACCGAAATCCCCTTCAAAGTGAGACCACCACCCACCGGAACAAATTTCTTTTGTCTCTGTATCACACTGTTACAGGATTATCATGTTAAATCCAACTGTGTCTTTCTTTCACTTCCTGTTTACTTACTCTTCCTTTCTCTCACTCTCCATACCAGGAGGTGATTGAGGCCATTGCTGAAAGTGCTTTTAAAATCTCTCCCTATCCTGTTATCCTCTCCTTTGAGAATCACGTAGACTCGTAAGTGTAACCCTCTTACTGTGTGTGTGTGTGTGTGTGTGTGTGTGTGTGTGTGTGTGTGTGTGTGTGTGTGTGTGTGTGTGTGTGTG
>JBBIGC010000013.1:8735861-8747958 GCA_037576955.1 Lepidarchus adonis | reverse complement strand
AGAGAGAGAGAGAGAGAGAGAGAGAGAGAGAGAGAGAGAGAGAGAGAGAGAGAGAGAGAGAGAGAGAGAGACAAAGAGAGAGAGAGAGAGAGAGAGAGAGAGAGAGAGAGAGAGAGAGAGAGAGAGAGAGAGAGATAGAGATAGAGAAAGCAACTTCCTCTTTGAAAGCTATAATTGGAGCTGCTGATTGTGGAGCTGCCGGTGATGTGATAGCAACACACAGCGCTAAACGCTGCCTTTGATCACACTAACCCTCACGTTTGAAGTTGCAAATCTCCTATCTGACAATCACTCACAAACACACACATGAGTGTGTGCATGGACGTGACTGTTTTTACCAAATAGACCAATGGGAATGCTAGAAAGAAAATGGGGCACCTGCTGGTAGCACAGCTTGTCAGTTGAAGGGACAGGCTGTACACTGACTGTCTGTATACGGAGGCTGGGAATCACTGCATCACCTGCTATCACTATGTGACTATAAATCCAACTGGATGATTGAAAATATCCCCCATGCCAGAATATAATCAGATCTGTAGTGCTAATGTGCTAAACAGAAACATGGCAAACACATCATGCAGTTTTTACAAACTAACAGCTGAAATAGTCCCACTAGGGATGCTCCGTTTACAGGCTGGTAGTTGTCAGCACAATATTAGGCTTTTCAGTACTGATATTGCTAAAGCTTGTAATATGCTAAGGAGCCCTCTTACAAGGATGTCATATTATTTAATAAATAAATAAATAAATAAATAAATAAATATTTTTAATTTGAAAACCACTACCCATGTCACATTACTGATTCCCCAATATGTCCCAAATAAATTACAATCCTAGGGCCTGGGTAACATGCAAAAAATGTCCTCTAATATGTAATAATATTACAATAATATAATTGACATGTATAATTTTGTATTAATATTTCAGTTTTCATTCAACTGTGCTTCTCCAACAAATATGATTTTCCGTTATTTTTAAGTGTCACACATCTTTAAGTCAATATAAACTGGAACAGAACGCATTTTCCTTCCGTACCGGGATGTACCTCCGAGTGGAACATCAAGTTCACTGAGTGTTAGTGTTAGTTGGGGTAGATGCCGGGGAAGGTAAAACGTGTTATTATTAGTTTCCGTTGTTCCTTGCCTGCTGGTGCATAATGAAATACTTTTTTTAAAAAATTAATCGGCTTATATACTGATCAGCCATAACATTAACACCATCTGCATTATATTGAGTAGGTCCCTCATGCTGACGGTGTTTTGACCCCTTACTATCAGAGTCAGCATTAACACTTTGGGCAACAGAAGCTACTCTTTGGCATCTAGCCTTCACTCCCCTCATGCACCAGAGAGCCTTGGGTGCCCATTACTCTGTCGCTGGTTCACCAGTTCTCCGTCCTTGGGTCACTTTTGGAAAGTACTAACTACTGCAGACCTGGAACACTCTATAAGACCTGTTGTTCAGGCCACTCAGATCCGTACACTCGCCTTTTTCCTGCTTCCAGTACAACAATTTCAAAGACTGATTGTTCACTTGCTGCCTAACAGGTGTCATTGTAATGCAATATCTAAAGACTCATTGTTCCTCAGTTCGCCTGTCAGTGCTGCTAATATATTGCATGCTTTAATTTGTTGCAGTCAGATTGTATATGATTGCTACTGAATGTTCTGCTGTGTTTAACCGCACCAGTTCAGCCTGCATTGCTGTCATACAGTTAAACAGGGAATGACACATTCCAGCTTCCCCAGTGGAAACTGTCTACGGTTTCGCGCTACCACTGGGACATTGTGATCTTAAATCCTGGTGATGCAGCCCAGTCCTCTCTTCTAAACAATGAAGGAATATTTATGAAAGCTTCTAAAGCTTGTTTTGAGCCACTGAGGTGATGGCTGTCAGCCTTAGGCCCCAAGCCTTCGCCGGTTCAGATCAATTTTTAAAATCCCTCCGTGGTTTCCAGTCATTAAATCAGCCGGGCTAAAAGGCGCTCAGAAGGCAGGGAGGCTTTCTAGGCCTGGGAGACTGAGGGAACGCTCCTGCAGAGCTGTGGCAGTGTGTTCGCGCGCAGCGTCGCCGCGGTGCAGGCCCAGCCTCACGCAGCACCAGCTTCACACAGCTGGGGTGACATTAGGAAGCAGCAGGAGAGATGGTCTGTCTCTATCTCTTACTTACACACACACACACAGGGTTTGCAAAGTGGCAAAGAGCCATTGGCCCCTCTGTGGCAACGGGGCCCTTCACGGCTGAGATTTAGTGCCACAGTCTGCTACTGTCAAATACAATACACGCTTCGGGGGGTGGGTGGAGTCTCTTAATGTCATCATCCTCCCTCTATCTCTCTTTCTCTGTCTATCGCACTTGCTTAAATTCTCTTAGCCTATCTGAAAGCCCTATGGCTTAGAGTAGGCTAACAGAAGCTAAAAGTAAATCAGCTCACTTTAACTACAGTGGCACAAGCTCTCGAGGGCAAAACTGTGTGTGTGTGTGTGTGTGTGTGTGTGTGTGTGTGTACACGTCAGTCCTCAGCCTCTCTTTGATCCTGCCTCCACTGGAGAGCTGTCAGGAATCGTGAGAAGCACAGAGTGTTGGACAGGAGTGGAATGGATTTAAAAGAGCAGACAGCCATTTCAACCTCAGCAAGCCACCTCCGGCTCAAAACCTCCATTCACCCTGCTTTCTTCCCTCCTTTTCACCTCACTCTATCCCTCAAACTCCCTCACCTTATCTCGCCGCACACACTCCCTCGCTCTCATTCCTACACTCTCCTTTCCATCTCTCCCCAAGCTCCTCTCCCTCTGTACAAAACACATCCTTTCTTTTCATTCCCCACTCCCTCCGGACCACTGGCCTCCCTGGTTCCCCCGTCTCACACACTCATTCATTGGATCTGTTTTACCTTGTACTTTTCACACCCTGCATGCACCCCTTACACCTCAGTAGCCACTGACAGTTATTAATGTTTCCCTTTAATCATCTCATGCTCCTTACAACTCACAGCTGAGGCAATTTTCAGGAAACTTATACAATTTATACAAATCTTAGGCCGTATGTGGGCTTATAAGGGCCCATACGTGGGATTCAGTTTCTTACTGTCTACATAACGCATAACTACATACAGTCTTATGCAAACGTTTGGTCACCCCTTGATAAATAACAGATTTTGGTGATTTTGTCATTAAAAAGACGTGAACACAGTCTCTAGGACATGGAAAAAATACACAATCTTTTCAGCAAACATTGAGGCATAGTTACTTGTAATGCCATAAATGTAACTAAATTTAAAAAATAAAAACATTATTATGGTGCTGTGCAAAAGTTGGGCACCAGAAGAGTTCCAAAGTCTCAGATTCTTTTTACAAGGTTTCAGACCTTAATCAGCTCATTAGATCTGATGAATGGCAACAGCCGTCATTATTAAATGTCAACTGGTGCCAATTTCAAAGCTTTACAAATACTCTGAACCTTGTGCACACACTTGTGGACACTCAACAACCACGTGTTCCTCTAAGCAGCTGTTTAAGACTCTGAAAATAAAAGTAATTGAAGCGCAAATGCAAGAGAAGGCTACAAGAAGATAGCATGGGGGTGAATCTATGTAACTATGCATCAATGTTTGCTGGAAATGTTGTGTATTTTTTCCATTTCCTAGAGAGACCATGTTCACATCATTTTAATGACAAAATCACCTAAATCTTTTACTTATCTATGGGTGCCCAAACTTTTGCATAAGACTGTAACTTACATAAGAATCATATGATTACTGTATTTTCCCACATTCTATAAGCCACAGAAAAATCCCATTTATGTTTTAAAACTCTAAGATAAGCTGCCCCATGTTATTAGCTACAGCTTTACTGAATTTACCGACCTGAAGTAGAAGCATCTAACTTGACACGCCCCTGGACGCCATATATCCACTTTACCAATAGTGGCATTATACCATAGTTGAGCATAAACAATTAAACTGATCAAATTTGACACTTACCAATATCATGTCACAACACAAGAACTACTCTGCAGAATTTAAGTCCAAGGTTGATGCTTTCGCAAAGCAACGTCTATAATATCTGAGATGAGTACGTGTCCAACATCAGCGACAGCAAAGCAGTACAGGTTGCAATTGATGATGTTTAGGGATGTGATTTTTAAGGATTTGAAGAAAGGTAGTAATTTTAGCATTTCAGAGTTGCTAATATTATACGAAAGAATTTACATGTAGACGGATGATTGACATCACTGTACTGCAGTACCCCCACCCTCCAATTATTCAAAGGAAAATTAAAAACTCATCTTTTCCCAGCTAACAATAAACTTGTTCCTTTTATGTCAGTTAAATTGAGCTTGTATTATGTGCTAGGACGTAATGTAGCACCTGCTCAAGCATCTGTTTCTGTGACCATAGAACCACTTTGTTTTGTCTCTGTAAATGACCATTTGTTTTCATTGACACAATCTGCCCCCATTGACAAAATGTTCCGTTGGGTAGAATAAAATCGGTTAAACTTCTTTTTACCACATTTTTAGATTAAGACACATTGCTTGCGACTTGCATGTCCAGTTTTGGTAGAAGAAGATATTGTGCAGAAAATAAAACTTTTCATTGCAACATAACTAGTTACTTTCCTTCAAAAAGCAAAAGTACAAGAAAGTTTAAAGTAAAAGGTCAGTAATATACAAGAGACATTCACTCAGATGATGCGTCTACTCAAGGGCACACATGCAATTGTTAACATAAAAATCTTATGACTGCCACCTCACATGACCCGCTCTTGGCTCTCCTTGTTTGTCCTCGCTGATGAAGTCTGAATGATGGCTGCGGCGGTCCTGGCGACTCATTCTGTAATGCTAGCCGGCCCTAACCTCTATTTGCCATCTATTTTAATTACTTCTTTGTTACCCCCTTTGGGCCAAATCAGAATATTCATACATTTTCCTGGCACCCTCGCCATATTAATAAAAATTTTGGCATGGCTTTGGGGAAAAAAGGAAAACTCTCCAACTCTTAAATAAATAGCTGAGCTGAAGAAAGTGCAGAAACGTGTAGCTTCCATTTATTTGGAAGTTGGCATAAAAGATCCATCTCATGAGCAGTGAGCAGGAGATTTGTTTTCCTTTTAATATTTCATACTCAGGAAGATGGAGTATCCTTGATGTTCCCACACACAGACAAAGATACACACTGGTACTGATTACAATGCTATTGAACCATTATGAACAGTTTCTTAAAAAGGTTTAAGGTCAGCGTTGAACTCAGTGTATCAAACTGTAGCTTGGTCATTTTTTTTTTTACTGACCCAGCGATAACCTACGTTCTCACTTCTGTGATATTGACACTCATTGGTATAAACACTACTGCTCAATCAGATTCAGATCAAGATTAGCATCTTCACCAATGGTTCTAGGTTCTAATGTCTATAGCTTTAGCTTAAAGACACATTCTGGCCCAAATTTATCATTTATTATGTGAAGTGTGAAAACACCTTCACACAGTGCAGCACAACGAAATGTAACCTCTGCATTTCACCCATCACACGTGCACACGTGGAGCAGCGGGCGGCAACCAACGGTGCCTGGGGAGCAGTGAAGTGGGGACGTTACCTCAGTGGTGCCCGGCTGCCCCTATGGGCAAAGTCCTGACCACTAGGCCACTACTGTTATGTCATGCTTTGTAATACTTCACAGTGCATCATAGCTTCCTTTAATCTGAATTTCATCCCTTGTCAGTTTAAATGCATCTATTAGCAATTATATAATTATCAAATATTTTCATTTTCAAATATTTGAACAGAATTGATGATAGTTTATTTACCGCATATATTTTTGCGTTTATTTGTTTTATGCTTTTAAGCAAAAAATATTGATTTATGGTAAGGTAAAATATAATTTAATTTCATAAAACGTTTCATAAAATAGAGGATCCTTTCCAGTCTGGCAACACCACAAACATATATATATAAATTTGAATATGTCAGTGGCGAGCAGTGATGGAGAGAAAAACCTGCTTTAAATACATTTGTCTGGTCAGTTTGTTGTTAATTAACCAATATGTTATGCTCTGAAATGGTAAAACTGGCTTTAATAATAAGAAAACAAATCAAAAATATAAAATATTAGTGTTGATAGACTGTAATTATGTCAAACATTATATCAACCTCAGTCAAATAAATAAGAATTAATTCTATATGGTTTAATATGAAGATGCATACTCACATAATAAAGGATGTGGTACTTAAAGTAGGATGGAGTAAAGAGGAAAGAGTCTGGTGTGAAGAGCTGCCACCTGCATGCTAATGGTGTTGAGCTTTATAAATCACTGTTGAGGTAAGTGACAAAACATGGCCTGCACTGAAAAGGAGAGGCCTTCAGTGATTGTGTGGAAAATCAAGAACAATCTCAAGAACCTATGACAACTTGTGACAAAAAGTGTTTAAAATGCTACAAATGATTTAATTTAAACATCCAATACAATGCAGAACAATACACACTGTGAAAAACAGTCTGTCAAAGTTATATCCTCATGTTATATCAACACATTTCAGCACAAATCAGGCAATGCCAAGGTCTACTCTAACCCTGAAGACCCTTTTCCCACTTCCTGTTCTTGGTGGACACGTGGTGTGGTAAGTTTGACATTGTATAAACAATTCTGAGAACACTGCAGCACAGCTTTATCATGTCAGCACCATTTCCCCATTATGATCATCTTATTGAAGGACTGTAAAATAAATGCTGACATTTAAGTTCAGTGAGGAAAAACTAATGAGGTGCATAGTGGTGATGTATGACTTCAGGTTGCATTTCTTGATGCAGCAACAGACTGTATTTATTGTATTAAGAGACAATATTTTTTATGGATTACCCCAAAGCCCAGGTGGTGATATTTGTCGCCAACAAGGTCTTAAAGATACCGCACATGTGGCTTCCAACCTTGCCCTCCACACACTGACATGCCTCTGAATTCTGTGAATCGTTTCACAATATTCTGTACTGTAGATGTTGAAAGACCTAAATTCTCAGTAATTTTGCTTTGAGAAATGGAAACATTTAAACTGAGAAACAATTCTTTCACAAATTGTGGAACAAAGTGGTGAGCCACAACACATCTTTACCCTTTACTTAGTGATGATACCTCACAATCTACCAATTAGCCTGCATAATGTGGAGTCTTCCAGTGTTACTTGAATATTTTGTGCAGTTTTCAATCTTATTTTAACTTTAGCTCAACTTTTGGATGTGTGTAAGTATTTGTGTGTCTGTCTTTGCCAACAACCTGCTGGAGCAAAAAATACTCTTACCTCTTACCCACAGCAAATGGTAAAATCAAGTGTGTGTGTGTGTGTGTGTGTGTGTGTGTGTGTGTGTGTGCAAGAGATAGAGAGAGAGAGAGAGAGAGAGAGAGAGAGATTTAATACAGCTGTAAGAGTAAATAGGGGATTCTAACATTTCTGTTCATGCCACGTGTGTCCATAAGTAGTTTAGTTTGAGCTGCTGATTTGCTCAGTTTTTTTCAGTTGATTTTTCACCCATTTATGACAAATCTAAATACAGAACTGCAGGGTTCACTCCTGAGGAAGTTCTTTGACTGTGCTGATATCAGGCATCTTCTATTTAGTGGTCTGCCGGAGAAGCAACATCTCAAATACAGACGGGAAGAGACTTAACATACAGGAAAAGAAGGACGGCTTTTTCCTCTTGACCCAGTATAGGTGGAAAGAAAGGAAATGCTGATACAGAACAGGTCTCAACCCATGCAGCATAAACTGACCGCACAGGGCAGCTGTTTCAATGACCGGCTACTCCACCCACTATCTGTTACTAAGAGATGGTCCTTTCCTGCTGCTGTAATACATAAGAACAAACACTGTTCCTAATGTGCAATATCACTATTTAAGTTTCTGTTTTACTTTATTTTTTACAGTATATTATTTATTAATATCATGAGATATTAATGATTGTAGCCCTCTCATTAATCTGCTTTAAAGCTTTAAACCTTCTGGAGAGTCAATGAACTGAGTAAATGAGCAGCAAACTAACAAAAGCAATAGTAACAGTGTTAAACTCAGTTTCCTATCCTATGATTTGTTCACCTGCTGTGTTTCTAAATGTCTCACCTGAATAAGATGGTAGATCATGAAGGTGGCAATGCCAGCCCTCCTCCACTCCGGATGCACCAGTAAAAAGGAGATATACGCCTCATTATACTTCACATCTGGCACCATGAAGCCGAAGCCAATCACCACTTTCTTATAAAGCACCACCACACTGAAGTCTGGGTACTGCAGGCACTCGGACAGATCCACACCTGAGAACATTCGACAAACACAGTCAAGACTGCAGCATAAAAAATGTCTGTTAATGTGCATCCTAGATGGAACAGAACTAGTCCTGGATGAAGATTGTACACTAATAAAGAGAAGCAAAAATGTACAAAAAAATCCAGGTGTTTGTGCAAACACAGGTGAAGAGCAAAAGTGATGTGTCCATACATACACTCTCATTATACAGTTGTAATTGAGTAAATAACTGATTAAACGTTTAATAACCGGTATTATTCTACTCCTAATTAACTTTTTTTGCTGCACAGTATATTTTGTGATGTAAATCTGATGAAACAGTGTTATTCTAAAGGTAAAAATAAATGGTGGCCTAGTGGTTCAACTCCTGGCCCAGACACCACTGGGCTGACCATCCTGCTATACTGCCCCCTGGGGGTTACTGATAGCTGCCCACTGCTCCACGTGTGGATGGATTTATTTCGTCACATGGGGTGTGTTCATGCGTCATTAGGTTCCACCCAGGTCACTTTCACATCAGGTGCAGGCACACACAACCTGGGGGGGGGGGGAGGCTTGGGAGGACAATGGTCAATATTAGGAGCTCAGCTGCAGTTCAGGGACTCACCGGGCCAGAACATGTCGTGGCACATGGAGTTAACAGAGGGAATGTGGTTGGGCCGCACATAGCAGTAGTCTATGGGTGCGTCGGGCTGCGGGACCCAGGCTGAGTCGTTCCTGTTTGGGTAAGCGCGAATCTCTGCCAGCAAGCTCATCTTCAGAGGTTTTGTCTCGTAGTCTCTCCTGTACACACATTACAAAACCAACTCAGCTCAAGCCAAAGCGCTGCAACCTGCCACAAAAAATAAAACAGTTCTGTAGCAAATTCAAAAGGTGGCTCTGCTGCGGCCAAATGAGAAGGTTGTAGGTTCAAGTCCCAGCCCAGGCACAACTGAGATACACATAAGCCAGGTACCATTTCCCAGATGCTGCCGATACCTTCCTGCTGCTCCACGTGTCACATGGTTGCAGTGCACGTATGTGTTATGAGGTGTGTTCACAAGGACGGTTACTTTCAGAAAGCATGTGTATGAGAAGGTACATGTTCTCTTAGTACCTTATATAAGGTTTGAGAGTTCTGGATGTGTAAGGGCTCTTGATTCCCTGATCTACGCAGACATCAGCACCCATAAGTCTGTGCCAGAAGGAGACACTGGGTTGGTAAAAGCCTTTCCTGCTGGACGGTGTGACCTGTAACCGAAATTAGTCATATGATAAAAATCGATGCGCTGTACAGAATTATTTAGAGATTTTTTCAAAACAAAGTGAATCACTAATATATAAAACTATTACATTTACAATTGAAGTATCTGGTTTTCTCACTAGTTCCACTGTGAATCATAAGTAATCAGTCTAAAATAAATATACAAATGTTTCAGTTAGCTAAGCTCCTGGGTGGAACATCAATGCAGAGACAGTTTGCACCAGAGCTCTTTTAGAGAACATAAGGGCTGCACGATACAGACAAAATATCAGTATTGCGATTAAACAGCTAGGAAATGAAATTGAGATTTTTTTCAATTTCAAAAACCAGAAATATGCAAGTACAGTTAAAGCTTCACAATGTACATTACATCCATACAGTCCATTTAACTGACACAAAAATCACAAAACCAACACAATTACACCTCTCCATTGAGACCTGTTGTCTGTGATAGGCACTATATAAACTTTACTTACTACAGCAATTTAGCCCCACCCCTTTATTGGAAGTTCTAAGAAGATTAGTAATCGGTTAGAGGCTAATTTGCATATTGCTACTTTCTGCGACATCGGTATTGTAGAGACCGATATTGAGATAACGATGTATGATGTTATTGTCCTAAACTTAATTGTCACTTAAGACAAATTAGCAGAACATCTTTTAACACTTTAAGTCATATTTAAATCTCATATCCAGTTACAGAACGTTTTATCAGTGACTTGTGTGTAATTATGACGTAAGTACTAACAGCCAGTGAGCTGCTCTGCTCTCCTACCAATCAGTAGCAAGAAAGCAAAAAAGAACCACTACTCAAAACCTTTTAATGTAGAACAATGGTGAGAATGACCACTGCACTAAAGATTTAACATGTAATTTAATATTTCTGAACATGCTTAGCCTGTTAGCTATTAGTCTATAATGGTTACAGTGATGAAATATAAGTTTGTAAAATTAAAATTCCACATGCTTTTGAAGGCTTGGAGGCACAGGGATGATTCTAACAATAAGAAAACAGGTTGAGCAGAACCCTAAATTTAGTTTTTAAATAAATGTTACATTTAAAATCTGTATTTTTCCCCAAAATATTCAGATCAGTCATCTTCATAGTCATATACTAATAGCCTTGCAGTTCCAGCGCAAAACTGAACAAGTTTATGTCGTCTTTGAGCAGCAGGTCAGTTTGGACAAGAACGGTCTTAAACTAACCCATCTGCCCCACTGGGGTACATCACTGTGCCAACCTAGAAACACAGATATGCAAAGTGTATGTGGTGTTACCTGAAATCGATCAAGTATGCGCAGATCCTGACTGGTTGTCCTGTATTTACTAGCCTCTCGAGTGGCCAAGCCTGCGTGTGCTCCATACACGCCCCCAACCAAACTCAGGGCAGCACTGACTGCCTGGTCAGTGTCCAGCAGGGGGAGCCCTCGTTCACGCTTGGCTTGACGTACTAACAGCTTGCAGCGCAGCCGCTTGGCCTGTGGAGTAACGGCCAGAGCTTGGGGGCACAACTCCAGTCGCCGCAGCAGCATGCGCTCCTCATACAGCCCGAGGAGGGTGTAGCGGGGTCCAGACTCCGCCTTCTCTACAGCTTTTAATAAAACACAATTGTAAATATTCCATGAATTCATTGATAGAAGCACATTTGAAAGAAGAAAGGCTTGGAACCTCTCATAACACCCGTTGCCCAATAACAAGACGGCCCTAAATATATTCAGGAATACTTTGTATTGTATGATCTTTTCCTGTTGAGGGCAAATATTACTATAAAAGCTTTTTTTAGCTTCTTAATAAACTATTAATGAATATATTAAACCTGTGTCTGCTTCATTTCGATTCTCCCGTACGGAACAGAGAGGGTTCTATGGGAAGGAATGGCTGGAACTTCACATGGCTGGAATTTTAAATCCTAACAAGTATTGCATGTCAAAGCATCATTATTTAAATAGGTATTTAGTTATTTAAAAGTTGTGTAGGGGAAGAACAGCTTACAATAAAAACAGAAAGCTTTTTTAATACTAAATAGTCTTACTAGGAACAACCAGGTACAATAAAAAATTATGCCAGAGTACTGCTGAGACATGTAAATTTGCTTCTCACTGTTCTGCGTATGCCTTCTTTAATAAATAAAATAAACAAAATTAAACAAATAATCAATACAATAGAAATAAATAATTGATACATATGAGGAAAAAAAGCTAACTACAGGACAATGGTGAGATTTTGTTTTTGCATCATCAGTGCATGTTTATTCCCTGCTTTTTTCTTTACTAGTCTGTTTAATTAATTATTAAGATGAAGTGTGACAATTGCTCGTTTGTTTTCACATGTGTAGTGTGGGCCATTTATATGGATACACCTTAAAAAAATGAGAATGGTTGGTGATATTAACTTCCTGTTTGTGGCACATTAGTATTTGTGAGGGGGAAACTTTTCAAGATGGGTGGAGACCATGGTGGCCATTTTGAAGTCAGCCATCTTGGATCCAACTTTTGTTTTTTCAATAGGAAGACGGTAATGTGACACATCAAACTTAATGGGAATTCCAATAAGTTTGATGTG
>JBBIGC010000013.1:8704206-8719145 GCA_037576955.1 Lepidarchus adonis | reverse complement strand
TCAGTGGGGAATCCCATCAGTTCAGTGGGGAATCCCATCAGTTCAGTGGGGAATCCCATCAGTTCAGTGGGGAATCCCATCAGTTCAGTGGGGAATCCATACACAGGATCCCAACAAAGCTAATTAATAAGTCTTACTTGAGTCTAATTGAGTGTAGACAAGAACATGAAAACAGGAGTGTTAATAAAATATGTTAATGTATTGCGGTGTTTTTATTTCCGGGAACTCGTGCAGTGGTGGAAATCTGTATTCTGTCTTCAGAAATACCTTTCTAATAATATAAGGATGCTGCAGTAGTGATGAATTTTGCTGCAATGGTCTTAAATTAACACAACTGTTTGTGTTAGGGTGGAATGTGGTACGGAGTGGACGTGAACAACGAGGACATCGCTGATAACTTCCAGGCATGTGTTTGGGAGCCCGCCATTGTGCGTATTAACGCCTTGACCGCTGCCTCTGAAGCCGCCTGCCTGATCCTCTCTGTGGACGAAACCATAAAGAATCCCCGCTCCAGCGTTGATGGTCCACCAGCACCTGGCGGCAGGGGTAGGGGTCGTGGTCGGCCCCATGCCCACTAGAACCACCTTCACAAACCCTATCCCTGGCCAGTCTAGGTCTTTAGATGTGTAGCCACCGGACTGTTGGAAGGTCAAAAGGATGTTATCGGTTCTGGTCCTGTTTTGCTTACCTGAGTGTTACTAAATATGCCTCTTTCCAGAAACATCTTGTCGTTTTGTATTGTATTTTGCAGCACTGGTAAAAGTCCACTTTGGTGGTTGGAGTACATTGAGTAAAGCAGGATTTTAACTGTGGTTGGGTGTGGTCAGTCTGTTTTGTAATAGTGTGGGACCACTAGTGCACACGCATGCAGAACGGTGGCTATCTGATTCGTGAAATTGTAGAAGCACTGATGGGCGCTCAAGCCAGACAGCAGCATGTTCCTGTTCATCCAGGGGAACTATTTATTGGACCATTAAAGTCAGTACTTTCACACTTGATCTGCTGCTTTCTTTCTTTCTTGTTGAATTAAATAATGCTGTATGGCGCTTTAATACAGAGGGAAGAACGTGAGAGCAGTCGTGAACCTTAATAAAAAGGTGTACGAGCATAAGAATCGTTTAATTACATTTTTAACGTTGTACAGATTCGGTTCATATTTAATGTATAGCATATGTACTTATATTGGACTAAACTGAAGCCAAATATCACATGATCACCTTATCCTGATTACTTCTCAATGCTTTGTCCTATATATTTCATAAATAGGTTAGTGGTGTATGTAAAGCACCTCTCTCCGGCTTCCATTTCTGACCATCAGTTTTTAACACCAGATTAAAATGTCTAGTTTAACATATGGACACTATGGTGCTGCCAACGTACTTGGTTAAAAAAAGACTGATTATCAATAGTAACTGTTTACAAAAATAAAATTTAAGTGACTTCTTAAAATAATTTGATAAACTAATATTCTTACATAAAATGTGCTAAACATTCCAGAGCCTCTTCTAGATGGATGCTAACTCAGTCCTTTCAACAGGCCCCGCCCCTTTTTGTCCTTTTATTTCTTCCAGACCCTCAGTTTGACAGGAAGTCAATGGAGGCCCGCACCTGTCGCCCTGTTGCCACATCTACAGCAGTCACTTTAATCTCAGTGTCTCCAAACTGCATGGTGGCTCGTATTTCTCTGCGCTCAAAGACGGATCCGTTCCCATTAGCACTGGTGCTAGCTACCACAGCTCCTGGCTCAGGCAGGTCCAGGGTTATAGCACCACACTTTCTAACTCCAGGATCTGTAATGTACACCACGTCATCAGTAGAGCTGCAGTAGATATTGATGATGATCTTCCTTTGCCCCATCCTTGCTGGAGTGTAGCTCCGCCTAACCACCTCCCCCAAGGCCACTGATTGGTCAACGGAAACAAAACGGTCCAGTATGTCCGTGCACCATTCTCGGCCATCTTTGATGAGCAGCTTCTCCCGAGGGTGACGGCTCTCCACAAAGCGGTTCAAGACCCCGACCCCATATGTTACAGGGCAACGGCGAACACGCACCACTGTAGGGTCTAACCCGAACAGCACCGCCCCCTTCAGGATGGTCAGTCCCACATCCTGTGGGATGATGATACGGCAGTGCTGCCCCAGGGCCTTCTGGACCGCTCGCTGAAGCATGGGAGACTCTGCAAATCCTCCCACCAGGAAGAGGAAGTGAGCACCCTTCACTTCTTCTTTCTGCATCAGGTTCTCTATTAGAAAAGAAGATGGTTTTACACAACTGACGAGAGGCAGAAAGGTAGAGTCGGGGTGTAACATACTTCATGATGTGTACTGTGGTTTTGCAATGCAATACAAAATGCAAATGATGAATTCAAAGTTCAGTTGCCGTGCACAAACAAATCTAAGGGAAAATGGACCATGTTAGTTGGGATTTCCTGGTTATTATGCTGCCCCAAACCCTGGTGGATTTTTTTGGTGTGAAAAGTGAACGTAACTTTAATAAAATGCTAAAAAAAAAATGCAATACAGAGGCTCAGGTGGGTAAATGTCTCCCTCTGGTGGACTGACAGAGGAATGGCCCCAGGGCAAAACACAGTAGACGCTTATGTAAGGGGTTTCAACTTACAAACACAATGAGGAACGGACTCCGTTGTAAGTCGAGAACCTCTGTATTGGGGATTTAATATGACATACATATATACTTAGTGTGTTTCTCACCAATGTGTTTGACGATATTGCTGATGGTTGGCTGGAAAAGTCCATTCATAGCTTCTGCAGTTAGCCTTAGCATGCCTTGAGAAGACCATTTCACAATGTTCATACTGAAACATACAGCAGTAGTTATTAATCAGGTTATGTGAAGATACACATTTGTGGCAAATGAATTTAACCTGAAAAACAGGTTTTTTTAGACTAGTGCTGTTTTAAAGAAACTTGGTCAATTCTATCCCTTGTTGCGCTGCCCTTGATTATGCTAACATTTCAAAACTATACAGTACATTTACAGCATTTGGCAGACACTCTTATCCAGAGCGACGTACAGGGGGAGCAGTTGGGGGTTAGGTGCCTTACTCAAGGGCACTTCAGCCTGCTGTCCTGTTCCGAGAATCGAACCTGGGACCCTTCGGTCACAAACCCACTTCTCTAACCATTGGGCTATGGCTGCCCCCACAGTAAGTTTTCATTCTATGTGCAGCTATTACTGATTAATACACTGCCAGTCCAAAAAAAGTTGGATGATTGTTTCAGCTGTCACCAAGTTATTTAACTCTTAACTGTTGCAGTAAGTAGCAACCATGTCAGAAGACACATCCTGTATTCGTGGATAAAGATTATTGGCAAAGAAAACATCTAAGGAGATTGCTAAAACTATTTTTACTGTCCAATGCATATTTAAAAACTGGAATTTATCCCAAGATATTCCAAGATGACAATTCCAGGATTCATCAAGCTCAAATTCTGAGGGTTTCAAGGAGCATGAGAGCTCATTTTCACTCATGGACTGGCCACCATAAACCCCAGACTATTCTGATTGGGATGGGTGGAGAAGAATTTGCCCCGGGGTCCGACTCTCCCATCATCTCTATAAGATCTTGGCAAAAATTAATGCAACAGAAATAAATGTTGCGACATTACAAAAGCACGGCAATTGGGTGCCTTAATAAGAGCTAAAGGTGGACCAACAATGTATTTTCTCCTCACAGTTCTGTATTAATTACATTTTTCTTTTTGTTCAACCAAAGCTAAATCATATCATCAACCCGCATTGACAGCAGCAGTCCCCTGCTGAGCCTTACTTGCTCTTGCGTAGTGCCGTCTCCACACTCTGTCCGCATTCTCTCTTATAGAAGTCGATGAAGGAGAAGGGCAGTGAGATGTTGAGGGCACTGGCCCTGCCCGGTGCCGCTGTGCGCTTGCGAGCCTCAAAGGCAATGGTCAGGTCCACCCAGGCGGCCGGACGCTTAGCTTTAAAAGTTTCAATGAAGTCGGCCCCAAATATCTGACACAGCATCGCTTCAAAAGCCAGGTCCACGCCTACTGCTCCATAAGGACCTCCTGAAACACACGGGCCAGAGTGGTGATGAGCTGTACTTCACTGTAATAACTTCTGCGTATCTCAACGTATTTTATGCATAATATTATATGGTCGTGTATGGGATGGTATGCAGCACAGTTTGCTAGTTTCCCTGCACATCTACTAAACCTTGACCAGGAAAACCCTTCCTGTACTCATACTAATCTCAATCTAAAGCCTTAAATATTATCTGGCAAGAATAAAATCTACAGTTTCTAATAAACTATTTTTAATTTAACCCTTGAATGGTATTTGGGTCAAATTGACCTGTTTAAAATCTTTATAAGAAGAAATATGGTAAAAGTATACATTTTTTCCACCTTAAACTCAATGGCATTGGCTTATTTATGTGATAAACATTAATAAAAATTATTGAAGACACATGGTACTATACCCCACACATGTACATCTTTCATATGATGTTCAATTTCACCTCATACACAGAGACATACACAGAAAATGTAACATTGTTATAATCCAAGCACAGAGAAGCAGTTTGCTCTCACTTTCCCACACTTTTTACCTTCTGTCATTTGTCCATCTGAAAACAACTCTTTTATGTTATTTGGTAACATTAAGAACATCAAACTTTTGCATTTCCACACTAAGAGTGCAGGAATAAAGAGATAAAAACCTGTACATCACAGTATACAATCTTCTAGCACCAACGTTGTAACGTATCCCGGGTGTGTGGCAGAGAAGCTGAAGTTTAGCCAATTTAATCAAATTTAAATTTAAACACATACACAACATGGACTTGAAGGACGTTGCATTGAATCAAGCAACAAGCATGACGCCAAGAAACACAGACTCCAAACAACGGGACACTGAGCTATATATCACCAGACAGAACATCCAACACCTGAACAAGGGCAGAACAACAAACACGAACCAGGTGCACAAGGGAAGTGACACGCAAAACACAACAAACACACCCACAAGACAGACAACATGACAAACATGACCAACATGACCAACATGACCAAAACACAGCTGTCAGAGCCTTGGAGCTCACGTTTGAAGACAGTCAGACACAGTGACGTAGAAGAAGTAGACGTATCCGAGTATGATCAGATAGAAAAAAGTGAATTTGAAGATGGGCATCACTCAAACTATGCACTGCAAGTATCCCCACAGACATATGTGTCTAAGAATGGACAGATTAAATGGTTTTTGTCCCCCAAAAGAGAGTTACCATTCAAAACAATAAATAGATGCTATAGATAGCATGATTTATGAGTATAGTGGGTTTTTAACATCAGTTCTAGCCTATAAAACAATTTTTGTTCTTAAAGGTGGTCTAGAAGAGAGCGATTGCAAACATTAGCCATATACGTTATTTACATTGATTAAAATGAAAATGAAACATGATAATGAGTTATGAAGTAAAATTCTATTTCTGAACTGTTTCTAAAATCCCAAATATTTCTCAGGTCAATTTGACCCGCAGGATATCGGAAGACAATAAATAGATAGAAATAAAAAAAAAATGCTTTTCTTTGATTCAAGTGCATGCAAATATCTGCAATATTTTTTTAAAGTTGATTTTAAAACTGAACATTTTTGCAGACTTTTGCCCAGCAGATGTAAAAGGCATCAGTGCTGTGTGTCCTTGGATTCGGCTGCGGCTCATAGTCCACTCACCTGAAGCTTTGTACAGTTCCTTCAGTGTCCCTTGAGGCTGTTCTATCTGATGCACAGTCAGATCCACTGTCCCTCCCCCACAGTCTGCCACGATGTACTTATCACCTACAAACACACATTTCTGGACCATTAATATTCATGAACAGAGTTAATGAAGGTTCCCTGTTGAAAAGCTTCAGTTTAGAACCAGACTAAATGTTAGACCAGTCCAAATACTGTATATATCACCAACCTCAAAGTGCAATATACAGTATAAGTGCAATCACTGCAATTTACTGCTTTTTACTATAATTTATCTTATTTTACTGCTTTTCATTTAAAAATCACAGTTTACATTTGTAGTTTTTTTGTTACCATTGTAACTGTTACAACTTTTGTCGTTTCTACCTTGTATCTTTAGTACTTTTATATTTATTACCTTTGTATTTTTATTAGTATAAGATGCATGTTTATTTTTTTTATCACCGTCTCTATGTTGCAGTCGCTACATAAGCAATTTCCTTAGGGACAATAAAGTTTTTCTGATTCTGATTCTGATATTTCTTGTACTTGTTCTCTCTCTTGCTCACACTCTTGCTCTGACTCTCCCCACTGCTCCCTCTCTTTTTCAGGAAACATCTGGACCTGAAGAACTGATTATTTTGACCCTGGACCTCCTCAGCGAGCCTGGCAGAGAGCAGCATGCGTTAAAATACAAAAACACACACACAGCCATGCATGGAGTGTCTCCGGCCAGTAATAACATACAAATGATTGCCCGGCAATGAGCAGCTTAATCTAATGTGCACGGCAATATTTTTGTTGTTGTTTTGGTTCTGTACTTCCATGGTCGTGCTGGAACAGAAAACAAATGTTCAGAATAAAGAAATCAAGTGTTCGGGTCACATTACACAAAGAACACAGGTACTGTTTAAGAGTATTTATTAACTATCTGTCTCTATCTGTTTTTACACTTTAACATTCGCCTTATTTACTTGTGTAGATACTTTTTACATTTTTGTTTTAGTATATTCTTTTATTTATTTGATTTTGTCTTATTTTTACCTGTAACTTTCTTAAAGGAACTTCTTACTTATTGTTTTTCTAAGTACTCTGTTTGCTGTCTTTTCTGCCGTAACACTGTGAAATTTCAATAAAGAATTATCTTATCTTATATTATCTGTCTCTTCTTACTATTTATTTACAATCTTACAGAGAAAAACTCATTTCATGTTTATTTATTCATTTAAAATGTGTGCACAGCATGTAAGAAAGACACTAATTAAAATCTAAAGCCGAACTCAACAGCATCTTTACAAACAAAATGTGATGAGTCAATCATGGCTGCTGGGCTTGTGCATGTGTTTAAAAACATGGTTATTTAAGTCATTAATTAAAAATTAAATGGCTATACTTTATATTTAAATATATCATATATTTTATATACATTTACCCAAGTTTTTTGGTATTGAGATGTGTTATTTTGTTGAAAAGTTGTATTTTAATTATGATTACCATTGGGAATTCTTATCTGTCTAACCGGGGGTGGAAAACGTGTTGAAAAGGAAAGGAAAAGAAAAAAATGATGTTGAAGGGTCCCGAATATCCATACATAAACTATAATCATACAGTTCTAACACATTTACATTTTGGAGGCTACACAAACGATTTATTATATGTCCTCTTATAACAATCTCCTGGTTCATTAACCAAAACAAATGTCCCATGAGACACACAGTAGTCCCACTCAAGGGAGGAGCAGGAGGAGCAATAGTGGACCGAAGACTAAAGCAGATGATGACCATCTTTCCAGAAAACCAGAGCCATAAACGAATAATAATGACAAGCACAGAGTTTTTCCCCCATGCGCTTTATCGAGATGTTTTCTCAATGTTTTTGGAATGTACTGAGAATATTTTTGTGTTAAAATGAATTACTGTTGACAATTAGGGCTGATTACCACTGTTTCACCCGTTCCACATCGTAATTTAACGCTGTTGCTCGTCTGCTGAGTCATTCTACGGGAGTGGGGTTTGAGTGAACTGAGATTGACGCCCTTCAGTATTTCCACTCCAGCATATTAGTATCATTATCCTGCGACAAGCAGATCAAAATAAAAACCTGCGGTCACTTCTGAGACGAGGGGATGACATGTAAATGACATTTTTCACCTCACCCCCCAACCCCCAGGATCTCGCTCTGCTCAAAATGTGTTAACTGCACGTTTTTCTCTCTTTTAACACAACCCTAACAGCAGTTCTGCTGTTCAATCTCTGGTTCTGACTGCTCTCCCCACAATGAAGCATCAATTGTTATAGAATATATTTCGTATATTTTACAAATTTATATTACAGATTCACCATTTGTCCATCAATTCTCTCAACACTTTGTCTCTTTGGCTTTTAAAATGACTGCGAATGTTAATGTGCTGAAATCCAGCAGTATGTAAGGCAACGCATGGTTATGGCTAGGGTTAGAGTAATGACAGGCCTTCTTAAACATGGCCCCACATTTTAAAGAACTTTTTTTTTTGCTTCAGAAGTTCTCACACAAGAGACAAACCAACTGATTGTCCAAAAGTTGATTTGTGACATCTGGAGTCTGTTGCTATTGTATCTCAACATGAACACAGAGCAAACCACCATGAGACCAAAAGGGATAAATCAATGAATAAAGTCAACAGCGTGGTCAATTGTTAGGAAACGACCACAATGTTAATCTTCGCAGTAGTAAACAGTCCTCTCAGGTCTAAACGGGTGGAAATTCAGCACTTTAACCTGCGTTGGAGAACAGAGCCTAAAAACAACTATGGGTGTCACTCTGCAGTTACTTTTGGAGTGTTTAAAATATAGAAATTTTTGTATTTAGATCTAATTTTTCCTTTTATTAATGTTTTAAATTTACAAGACTGTGCAAAGAAATAAAACAAGAAATAAGAAATAATTTACAGAATTTACTTTCACTGTAAGAGACGTTGTTATTGGAGCACAGCCTCATTTTTATCACAAATGTAAACACCAAACATCTTGAAATCCATTCTCACAGATCAGGGAGCAAGAAAGGGAGAGTTTGGTTTGGGTCTCAGTTGGGAAACTGTAACTGGAAATGAAAGGCACTGTATTGCGACAGCCTGTGTGTGTGTGTGTGTGGGGCATTTTAAACAGGGCTTTCGCTCTGGTTGGTGTGTTCATCATGTTGAAATAAATGCGCTTTGGCAGTTTGATGTGTGTAAGCTGTATTGAAGTCAAACAGTCACAGCAACAATGCTGATCACTGATTTTATAAATAAACCAGCACAAAAAAACACCATCTGCCAAACGTCCCATAGTTATTGCACATTTACCTGTTTGCATCTCGGACCACAGTTCTCCAGTTCCACTTTCCACTAGGAATGTTCGGCTGTGTCTAGCTCTGCGAAGCTGCTCGCGTGCTGCAACACACACACACACACACACACACACACACCACTCTTTAATCTGAGAACCATCATTACTAATCACCAGCACATGGCCTGCATTAACAAAAACCACATTACAGCACCAGTGAAGGGGGAACTGTAGAACAATAACAAACCTTACGTTTCAGTTACAACACACTTTTCTCCATTTCAACCAACTAACCCCAGCTGTGGGTTACCTGACATTACATACACACATGTGTGTTTAGTTTTACTGTCTACGGTTTATGAGCCCCCTCTGGAATACAGATGATCAGCATTGTTCTTGTGGTTGATCCTGGAGGGAACTGTAGAATGAAGCATGGGTCCTTACGCAATGCTGCCCGTAGACTGAATGGGACCATTTCAAATGGTTTTCTTCTGTTCATTTCAGTAGAGCTAACGCCTCTGCACTTTGATTACACCTCATCCATTGCAGCACATGTATATTTTTATTAGACTCATTATAAACAAGTCTACAGACAGTAAGGGTGAGTCATTACTCCATGATACATGTTAACAGGTGGTGTGATTAGTAATCTAGACTGACGCTGAATGCCTTTATGCCACCATTCCCCATCCACCCACTCAGGGCTTGTTCTCAGTAAGAACAGAGCCAACTAAAGAAAATGTGTGCAATCGTGCTGCCACAAATCCTTGCATCGTGTGCCAGATATTCAGAGCAGAAACGCTTCAGAAAAGTGCATTTAGACATTGTCTGGAAACCATTTACAGTATGAAACAGCATTACAGAAGAAAAAGAATGAGAACATTTTGGGGGAAAAACCACTGACGTCACTAAAGTCCAAAGCTGAGGAAAAGTCTGGAAAGATTTCAGGTGGAACCTAGGGTGGTTCTCATTTGAGAACCTTTTTTAGCACCACAGTAAGGTGGGTAAGTGTGTGTAGTCAGACTTAGACGAGTTATCTTGGTATCTTCTTTCAGGGAATTTGGCCATGAATAGCGTGAGTCGGCTTCGTGGTGATGGACAGGTCCAAGCAAATGCTTTTCAGATTTGAAGAAAAGGCTTGAAAAAGAAAGGAGGGAAACTTAGAACAGTTCCAGTGTCAAACAGGTTGGGGGAGATGAAGGAACAGGGAGCTGTCATTCAAATACTAACCATAAAAAAGAAGAAACAGAGGAAACTGATTGACTGAATAGGACAAAAGAGACTGAAAACATGGTCCAGCTGCACCTTGTTCCAATTACATGTGTGCAGATGTGTGTGTGTGTTGGGGGGGGGGGGCACATCTGTATGTAGTATGTGCAATATTCTTTTTTCAACTCAAGTATTTTGTCACTGTTTCAACAAAATATCTAAAATCTCCTGTTTGCTGAGGAGTGTGAGATTTTTTTTTATGATAACTGGACCAATAGGAATGGTCCTGAATGGGCCAAATTAGGACAAATTAAAAAATAAATTAATTAATTTATTTATTTAAAAAAAAAAGAAAAGAAAAGGAATGGTCCTGAATGACCTACAATTAAATTTTGTTATGTTAAATTATATTGAAAAAAAAAATTTCCTGTTCCGGGAAAGCTACTTGAGGTTTTTTTTTTAACACTAATGATATGGTCAGTGGTCTTACTGGTCAGTAGTCTTAAAGCAAACGAATAAATTCTCAAAGGTCAAAATGAATGTACCATAGGAACCAATAGGCTCCTATAGAAGCTGCCAGTTTGCCACAGATGAAGCACATAGACATCAGGTTGAGAAAATCTAGAGTGAATTTGTGACGGAACTATAGAATGGTTGATTTTCCAGTCTCTAGTTTAATCGAGGGGGTTGTATTGTCTCATGACCGACGCTGATGGTGGTTTGTTTCAGTGTACTGGCCTTCGGGACAGTGGTTGTAAAAAGAACGGTTTGTACCCTCTTTTTCATTCTCTTGCTTTCTCCCTCTCTCTGTTAACATAAACCACATGTTGTGCCACTATACTGCTTTGATTGAACCCCAAAAACCATATCGGATTCTACATCCACCCCCTACATGAACACACACACACACACACCAAGGAAGAACACAATAGTTGGTCTACAAAACCACAAACCCCACTGAGCAATGAAAGCCAGCTTTATTCCCCAGACCTTGTATGTTTTGCATTCATTGGTAATGGAGGAAAGCGATATGGAGTTCGGCCCAGAGCTATACTTGTAGAAGCATGTTTGTCATTAAGAGGAAAGAAGCGAATTTAGGGAAAAAGCAAAGTGAGCTCTGATAGTACCTTGCCTGAAGCTAGAGTCAAAGGGATGGGACCCATCCAGATCCATGCCATTGGTCAATGGTCGCTGACTGAGGTCAATAACCTGGTGGAGGCGGAGCTTCCTGCAGTAAATGGAAGCAGCTTCAGGTTCAAGAGCAATGAGCAGCTGCTCAGGAGAGTCTGGAGAGACCAGGCCAGCCTACAGGAAGACAGAGTGAGATACTGAATGGGGGTGGGGGAGGGTTTTGTCTTTTTAAACTTTCTTTAGTCAATTTGACTAAAGATCGGCCAACTGGATGTTCATTAGAAATGTTTAGAGGAACTTCCTAAATAAGGTTTATCATTTTCTGGCAAAGACTCATGATTACATCTGCTCAACACATCAGTAAGTAAAAGTATCCCACTGTGAATGTTCCACGCATTAAAGCCTTTAGAAAATGGCAAAAACATTTAACTGTTGAGCTGTTTCCTTTCCTTAATAAATATTAATTCCAAATACAGTATAAAAAGATTTTTAGTGTTTGGTATTTAATGAAGAAGCAGTCATGTATGCATCATCCTGTCTTTCCATCTGCCTCATGTCCATCTTATATTTTTACCCAGGCATTCAGTTTTTCATTTTCAACTTTGAGGAATATTTATTCCTCATTATTTAAAATATGATTAAATATTTATTGATTTTTTGAGTGAATTAGCCTCACAGTCCTAATTTTATGGAAAGTCATATTTTTAGAGAGTTAATACAAGAGTTTAATGTCGTATGTAACTACATATTAACTCCCCAGCCACTTTATAAAATTTATAAAACTTCCTCAACTCCTATATTACAACTCTTATATTATAATGACAGACTGTAGTCCATCTGCATCATTATGAGGCATTATTAGGTGGAATCCAATGATGAAATGATTCAAACAAGTGTCATCAATAACTTCATTGGAACATCAAACTAGATATACTGTATATGGAATTAACACGTATAGAGGCAGACACAGCGTTTAAAGCCTCTCAGATAAAGGTTTTATGTAATGTGAATGGACGAATGAATGAATGAATGAATGAATGAATGAATGAATGAAGGTTCAAAAACAGGTTCTGTAGTTGAGCTTTGAGCTTGGCTTCATGGTGAGACTCAATTCACTACCACTAACTACCAAAACAGACTCAGGACCAAGCTGCTGTGTTTTTCTCTGCCTTCCTCCATCCTCCCCTCCCTCTCTATCCCTCTTGCTCTTTTGCTTGGAGAGAGCAGGAGTGGTTTCCTGTGTTTGTGTGCCGGTATCAAGCATTGTTCAAACTCTGTGACAGCAGCAGAAGGAAACTACTCCCCTTTTCAACCTGCTCTGGAGGAGCAGAGGGGAGTGTGGTGGTCAGAGAAGCTGCCTCAGATCATTACCCCAGAACTGTGATCACACTGAAGAACAGTGAAAGTATGACCAGTGCAGGTTCAGGCTAAAACGGACACAAAGCAAAAAGGTGATGTTAAAGTTAAAGATCTTAAAGTCCAGGAGTTCTTGCCCATTAACATTATTAATACACCTTTCTCTCCCAGACCATACATGTGATTACAGATTATCCATTTATAGTTCGATGGCAATAAAAATGTCAATGAAAATGACACATATTGTATCTTTACTGCATTTCTAATTTGATCAAATTTTCCCTTATTTTATTTATTTATTTATTTTTCCTTAGGGACACTTTTCTCTGTATCTACAACACATTAAATGACCCATGTTTATAATAATGTGCTATATACATTAAGTTGCCTTTTTTCTGATGTGTACAGTATAGAGGATATTAAGATATTAAACAGATCAAACCCAGAAATACTTAGAAACCTGAACAAATTCCTTTTTAAAATGGTTGTAAGAGAAAACCAGTGTTTGAGTTCAGTTTAATTACGTTGTGCTGACTCAAATTCAGAATATTTACACCATGTTGGCCTTCAATAAAAAAGACCAGGGAGAAAATAGGAAAAATACACACTATATGTGATGGATGCTGTGTCACAATGGCGTCACACACTCTCTCCACATTCCCATTGATGTGTGGAGTGATTAGACAGAGACATTCCTTTCCATACACGCACATTTCCTGAAGCTTCTACTGTAGTAAGGGCTCTGGGTGGATAACGTAATCTCAGTGTGTGTGTGTGTGTGTGTGTGTGTGCGTTCATGTTCTATCTAAATATGTAGTATCTTTATGTTTTCCATTATAGACACAACGCTCATTACCAGGTAAGCTGCCTCTCTCATGAACTGCTTGGCTGGTTGTCTCCAGACAGCTGGGACAGTGATGACCCATCTCACCTCATCCCCCTCCAGCACTGAGGAAGACTGGTCCATCACCTCCTAGACATACAACGACACAAAACATTTAAATGACAATTTAAAAAACTTTAAAATGACAATCACAAACGTGTGCGTCCAGCCAACACTGAAGATTTTACACCCAATGTGAATTTAGACCAATGTGACAATTAAGCAATGGAAGCTCCTACCTCATTACGTAGCATCATAAAACTTCACACACTCGTTTTAAACCACATACATTTCTACATGTGCATACTGCAAACAATGTGAATTACATTAACTCTTTTTGTAAGCTTACTTTTTCTCTTTGTCCTGTAAAGAGATGAAAATGTCTGGTGTAGTAGCAACAATTAACAGTTATATGTTAATTTTCTAAAAAAATAAAATAAAATAAAAATAATTAAAACCTAAATGTTCTTGTGTGGACTTTATATTTCATTCCATTACAATTTAGCTGTGAAAATAAGTTACATTTTAATAGAATAATCTTGTTATAGTAATCAGAACTTGAGTTAAACTTGAGTTCCTAAGGCTTCACATAATATATTAACTCTGTTGTTTTTCATTTCATTCTGTTCTGTAGGCTCAGCTCTTCTTCTCCACTCCTCATACTCTGACGCTTTGGCATTTTTTTTTAGACCAGAAAGAGAAAAATATCAACTCTATGAAGTTCCAAATTCTTGGTCACTTCTCATCCTTATCTGAGCTATGGTGTGGACTACTCTGACCCCACTGTCCATGTGGTAAACAGTCTTTTTACTCTACATATGTCTGAAACACGTTAAACTGCCCTTGGACTGAACTCATGATGTCATTTAAGAGCTTTAGCTGGAACCTTGCCTCTGACCTTTAGCCAAGAACCCCCAAGGGCCTTAGAAAGTAAGAAGAAGAAGGTTGGTAAGGACTATTGACCCAAAGCAACAACCTCTCAACACACACTGGGTGTTAACTGAGTATATTGCTTCAGTTTAAGTGTCTCTACTGGAAGAAGAAGACTTTTCACTCATTTTTTATCATGTTCCTTCCAAGCTGGACAAAGTAGTGGTGTCAAATTTGCTTGATTTTGGACACAACTCCAAACAAATGAGAAAACAAATACATAAACAAATGAGCCACATACAATCCTCAGGTCATTATACACAATACCAAGTCTTGACTGGAGTGGTGTACTGCATGCTGCAACTCTGCACCCTGATATCTCTGCAGTGATGGATTAATAATAATAATACATTTTATTTATAACGCACTTTTCATTAGCAAATCTCAAAGTGCTTACATTAAAACAGAAAAA
>JBBIGC010000013.1:8670662-8686314 GCA_037576955.1 Lepidarchus adonis | reverse complement strand
CTAATTTATGAACAAAACAGGATTTTCCCCTAATTTTAGCTTGTGCGGCTTATATTCAGGTGCGCCTTGTAGTCCGGAAAATACGGTAGATTTCAGGATCTGAATATCAATGATACACTCTAGTCTATATACCTCTAGACCCTTCATGCGCTCACACTAGACCAGTTTCTCATACTCATAACTATATAACTTGCATAATAGTGTCATAGTTGCTAAATAATAATGAATAGTATTTGCAGAACCAAGTATTAAGATTATTAAGATAACCTAATACTAATAGGGCAGATTAATGCATTAAAAGCAACTCTAAAGTTCTGTGATTTAGTTTAATGAAAAGATCATTCTAAAATATTAATGTGCATTACATTTAAACATTCCACCTCAAGAAGTTTATGCCGAAACAAACTTTGCCTAGGCACGTTCCGGATGCATGCTGGGAATTTCCAATGGGAAAAGAGACTTTTATGGGAATAGGAAGGGCAGTTGCTTTGTTTGCACACTCAGCATCTCTCCTAGTCTTTCCCTTTATCTCACACTCTCTTTCTTTCTCTGGCTGTCAGGGCGCGAGTGGATCTCTTGGTAGCCCTGACTCTAACGGACAGCAGGAGCTTCAGATGGCTGAGAACCTGATCTATTACTCCAGAGAGGAAGGTAAATGAAAGTCAGGGAGGACAGTTGCCATATTTCTTTCTTAGTTTGTCCATTTTGGGATTCTGATTTTCTTTGCGCTATAGCCAATAGAGTTGACTTTTCTCCCGTTTTCCTTCTCATTTTCCTTTATGACTCAATCAAAAAGACATTCATAGTCTCCCTACTGATTTACTGAAGTCATGGCCGGCCTTGCATTGGGAGCACACTCCTCATTGCCTCAGACAATAGATAGAGACATAATAAACAAGAGGCGACCTCTTCGCCTGTCTCGGTTTGATGGCAGTTAGCATGGAAGTTGCCCTTTTATGCTGAGGGAGGACCAACCATGACTGTACCTGAACCATAACCATGTAAGTGAAAAGACAAAACCAGCTTCACGCAGTCTGAAGGCGGAAGGGTACTTTTCCTAGTCACATGTTCGGCACACAGCCCTGGAAAAAATGTGGCTGCTAATGTGTTTACACTAGACAGTATAGAGGGGAGCCGCTTCCTTACTGTGACAGACACATGCTCACACACACAGAAAGATATGCACCACTGCATACCGCTCCTGCTATTAGAGCAGTTAAAAGTAATTGAGTTAAAGAGAAAAAAATGTTACTAAGTAAAACAAAGGAGCTGCACAGAAAGAGCAGCATTTCAACAGTTCCTTCCAAAAAAACATCCACCGCGTTCGATTGTCCATGAGCGAAGGAGAGAGTAGGTGAAAATGTAAAGGCAGCAGTGTGTCTTTCTCTCTCTGAATCCTCATCCAGAATCCAAATGTTTCTAGGGAAATGGAGGTCATGAGCACTTCTGTTTTTCACAAGAGCACCATCAACTTCCCCAAAGAGCTGTGAAGGCTTGTGAGTGAGCTCTAACATTAAGAGGCTTGTGACCTTGCAGTCTTGGCACACTCACTCCATGTCTTCACCGTGTGTGAGCATTACATGTTAAATACATCAGCAATTCAGCAACACTAACCCACTGTGTGAAGTGATACCATCACACTTTGGCTGGTTTTAGATGTTTAAGTTGACAAGTGGACTGAGGGGATTTTAGAAGCCTCTCTGAAGTGAAGCCATTGATGAGAACTGTGAGCATCTGAAGGTCCTGATAAGCACACAGATCAGAACTGAGCTCAACAGGCCTGTAACACACCAGACTAACCTACTGGCCCATTTGTATCAAACCAACATCCTGGATACGAACCTATATCCTATATACCTATAACCCTATAGGGTTGCTGAAATAGCATGGATGTCCGTCAACATTCACTGAGCATTAAAATGGTGGCACATGAAGTAATATTGTTTTTGAACTACCCTTAATCTCTTTGCTGAAATATTCTGATATAATTAAGCTAAGCTTGTACATTCTTCACACTATGTTCATTCTTTTGTAGAATATTTATTTTTAGTAGAATCTTGTGTCTAATGTGTATTTAGTTCTGTGTAACACTTAACTATCACATCACAGAAAACCTAAAACATGTCAGAATAGGAGGTCAGTATCTTCTCATTCTGCTTTATGTTCCCAAAATGTTTCCCTAATATCCCTTCTGTCTGTTATAGTCAATGAATTCTGGGTGAGTGTCCAACGAACAGAAGCATCGGAACGTTGTTGTCTGTTGGGTAATTACTGGCTTAAAGCGGATGGAGAAAGTCTCATACTGAAGGACCCTAAGACTAAGAGGAACCTATTGGTGTGGCCCTACAAACTTTTGCGTCGCTATGGCAGAGACAGAGTAAGTTTTAGTACGCCTTATATTTTACCTACATACATTTTCTTAACAGGTTGTTTTTAAATACACACACACACTGACATTTATTCTACTGACCGCACCTGAACAATGCTCATATTTGTTGATGTGAAGAAGAAACGATGTGAGCCTAAAACAATCTCATGGTTATTCTTATTTTCTTATATTTATTTTGCATTTTAGTGACAGCTGCCCTTAGGCTAAAACTGACACTTGACGCAGGAACTTGAAGCAACAGTTGTTTCCAACTCTGCTTCCTGTCATTACCATAGAAACTGGTTCAGTACAGGATGCTGGCCTTCCTCTCTCCTTCAAGTGTGGGCGAGAGGCAGGGCAAAGGTGGCAAATATCTACGGCATCAAATATATTATATCTTTTGATCATCTGAATGTACAATCATATGGATACTGATCTGGTCAGAAATTAAAATGCTTAAATGAGCCATATTTCCATAGAAATTATAATGATAATCCACATAGATTAAGGCTTAAGATTTCATTAATTTAAGGTAAAGCTACTCATAGACATAGTAGCTCGTTTATACAATTAATGTTACCAAAATGGCATTTTTAGTTTCTTTAATATCATTACATTTGTGTCACATAATAATGACTATTCCGATATCTTGTGCAGGTGATGTTCTCATTTGAAGCTGGACGACGTTGTGAGTCTGGTCCAGGGAACTTCACCTTTGAGACAAAGCAGGGGAACGAGATCTTTCAGATTGTGGAGAGCGCGATCCGGGAGCAGAAGGCCCAGGCGGAGGAACGGCACCAAAGCTGCCCATCTTTTGATGCCGATTGTCCCGCCCTCCAGCAAATTCGCGCCGCCATTGCAGAGGGAAACAGTCGCGAGCCAGATGGTGACTCCGGTGGAAGCAAGCCCGGATCTGCAGATGGTGTCGTCAGCCGCAGGGAGGGTGAAGGCAAGAATTTAAAGGGCCGCAGCCTACCAGAGCCCCCTGCCCCAGTTGCAGGCACGCCTCCACGGTCTCCCATGCCTCGTGGACCTAAAAGTGGAACTTCTTTGGAGGACCAAATAAATCTATACTCCGAGCCTGCTGATTCTGTTCGTCTCCCGCCTAATCTTGCAGACTGTCTTTATTCTGATCCTGTAGACAGCATTAAACCTACACCAACTCCCACTCCACGGCTACGTCCACTCGGAGATGAGGGGGGAGGCCGTAATCCTGGCAACAAGGCAGAGCCTTTCTATTCAGACATCTATGATCGCGTGACCCTTGACATAACCCAAAGAACAGGAGCGCTCGGACTTGAGACACGGGGCAGACGTCCTGCAGAAGGAATCTCAGCAGAGCACATTTATGATGAACCTGAGGGAAGAGCGGGTCTTCTGGCAAGCCAGCCGGTCATCACTCTGTATGATGAGGCACGACTGGACAGCCAGCCCTGGAGATCAAGAGGACTAGAAGAATCTCTGGGTCAAGAGGTGCCTTATAATTCCAGTACAAATAACTATAATGTCCCTGCCTTTGGTAAGACACCTCCACCCCAAGCTGTGGCCAGGCCTAAAGGTCCCAAGCCCCTCACAGCTCCCAAACCGGGCAAGGGAGCGCATCACAGGAAAGAACCTCCTCCACTGCCCCAAGGTAAAGCTAACTTGAATAACAACAATAGCATCACCGGTAACGATTACAGTGGGGAAAATGGATGGAGTAGTGGAGGTAAAACAGGGAAACGGGTAGAGCTTTATAGTAAAGTTTGTAAGCCCCAAACCAATGCTTGGCACCCTGCCATGCAAACCCCAGATATCATCTACGACAACTTGGGTGACATCTGACCCAAACCCGCATTCCCTCCGATTGTTCTTCTTTGACATATGAACTTAGTCCTAGAGATCAACTGGAGCATTTTTGGAGTCTGGTTGGAAAGCTTTTCTTGCTTGACAGTAATATATTTGAAGATTATGTGAACGTGTAGTGTCATAGATATGTCACATCATAGATAATGGACTGCATTCAATGATCTATGACAATGAAAAGGAAGGACTTTTCCCAGTACGGAGGACAATGGACATTTTTATTTCAAAAAAAAGACTTGTAAAACACATTTCTTACATGTAGGTTTATCTACATGGTGTCACTCTAGAATATATCATCATTTTGCACTTACTTTCTTCTCTTTTTGTGAATTACAGGGAGCCCATGACTTGTATTTTAGAAGTTGCAAAGCACTTAAATGCCAGAAATCAAAACTGCAAGGCAAGGGAATTTTCTGTTTTATAATGCCTGACAAAAAAATTTTGTGTGTTCAACGTTCATAAGTTATATGGACAATTGTTGCACATATCTACATTCGTATTGAGATTTTAAATGTAGCAATCTACTAATCCACTGTTGTGTGTTTGTTGGAGTAATTTAAAACAGCTGTGCTGTTGATAATATGAAAATTATGATAACAGTAATAAAAAACATCAGTAGGAAAGTATGTTTTCTGATTTTTCATGTTTTTAACCTCTGAGGAAAATCGAGGTTTTTGAATCTGGTTTTGTTGTTTTGTAGCAAAGAAGGCATGGAATTACCTTGAATGCTGTTTTTTCTTTCGCTGTTCCTTATTCACTCCTATACTCTGCCCTCTAAATGGGCGCTGACGACTGCCAGAACAGAAAACATTGCCTGATGCCTAATGAATATTAACCAGCTGCATAAAATAAGGCCTTATTTCAAGTGTGGCTTGAATGTTGGCTTAATTGATCCGTGTCTGCCTGGCTCTGTTTGAAGGTACAGGCTGTTCCCTGTCCCGTTTTCTCTGTTATTCACCCATTTGCTTTTTTCCTTTCATTCTCCCCCGCCTTCACTCTTTTCTTCCACTGTCTGAGGGGATTTTTTTCTTAACTGGCCACCCTCTTGGCCTGCCAGAATCTGATCTATTCATCATATTGTGCCTCACTTTTTCATTCTGCCGTTTTCTTAAGATAAAGTGCATAGTACTGTCAATGTTTTGGCTATAGAAACGTTTTGGCTCAAGGATTGCTCCCCTGAATTTGATGTGCATTCATTTATAGCTACACTCCTGCATCGTTCTGCTTGCACTAAAAGTTTCCAGAATTAGCTGTTTGTGAGCTGACTGTCCATGCACAACTCACATGTTCTAAACAATTCATTTTCCTGCAGGCACAATTCAAATATACAGCAGTCATTATACTGTACTATGGCCTGTGTGCGATGAGGAAGTGTTTTGTCTTTTCATCTGGCACCACAGATCATTCTTCCTGACCTTTATAGTGTCATTTGCGATCATGACTGTTTTAAAGTTTACTTTCACTGATGTAAACCTACACTTTGACCTAGATCCTTCTTTTATGATTATACCATTACTGATAAACTGCAGTGGTATCTATTGCAAACTTTCAGATTGTTTCAGGAGGTGGTGGATCTTTTTTTTTCTACTCAAATCTGAAGGCATTTAAGAGGTCATAGCAGCTTGCCTCTCTGTCAGATTTATTCATGTGCTTTGGCAGTAAACAGGCTGTAACTGCAATAACACTTCTGCACCATTTTCCACATCTGCAAACTGCTTATAATCGGAATCATGCTGGCATCAGCCGTTTTGAAGCTAGAGGATCTTTTCAGAAGAAGCCAGACAGCTTTTGTTAGCTAATATATGTAGTAACACTCCATATCAATAAGGCTGCTATTTTTGTTAGATTTTCTAGTGATATATGGCATTTCCCTAAACTTTTACTGCATTTCTAACAGTAATGGAGATGCTTCAGATTTCCACTTCACTTGTAGCCATTCAAGTGACTCTAACACCAATCAGACAACACTCCATTCTACTTCTAGTCGATCTTGATCTGTCTTTGCAGAGCAGCTGGAAAATAAGCAGCATTTAAATGTGAAAGCTTTAAATAGTGGTAATTTAATTAGTAGCATTTTAGGTGGTTTCAGTTTTGGCATTTCATGGCCTATAAAAAGGGTTGCACTTGGGAAGTATTTCTCATCTGCTCGACTTCCTCTTTTTTTGAATGTTCCGTTTCTGTTTTTATTCCACCCCCATTTTCTATGCTTGGATAACTGGGGGGAAACAGAACTGTGTTGTTGATCTCTGAATAGCAGAGCAGAAGTACAGCTGTTACCTGAAAGTCCTTCTTACTATAATTATATTTAGTGTTTTACAAATTAAACAAATTTTAAATCTAGATATTATCATTTCAGCTATCGGATTATAAAAGAGAAATTTGATGAACAGATTCACATACTAAAGCTGTTAGAATCTTATAGGAAAATTGTTTTATCACAACTGCTTGCAATTGTACACAGCAATTTAGAATAAAAAAAAATATATAAAACTAATTAATAGTTCAGAAACACTTGTCTGATATTGTGCATTTGGCCGTCCTATGTGCAAGTTAGTCATGGGATATTTCGTAAGTGAAAAAACAATGGTATTGCCAGAACCGAATCATTCCTATTTAAGGAAACTACATCAGCGCTTTAAGTCCTTGCCAGATACTGTCTCTGTTTTCACACGGATGACAGCCATTATGACAAAGTTCCTTTGAGATGAATTAGACCTGTTTGTGTGAAAAGATCCCAAATTGCTGAAATAAAAATTTAAAACATTACAACCTGACAAGTACAGATTATCTCTTTACGAGTAAAAAACGTTTAATAACTTTTAACCATTGAAACATTCATGCATAAGTGAAAATTAAAGAAGTTTGCTGTAATGTTAATGGGATAAAACTCATCTGCCCTCTTTTTGTCCCCATTGAAAACGCCTGGGCCCGTTGTCTTGATCTCTAAGAGATTTCTCTAATGGGTTATGGTTGTTCTTGAGTTTGACTGAGGTTGAAATAACACTGCACAGACATTGCAGTCCAACAGCCTGCTTGGCCCAGGAGAGAACACATGCTAAGGCCATTAGCTAGATGGAGGTGTAAACACATTTAGGCAAAAACTTAGCACTATTGGGACACCAAAACCTTTTCAGCATAAGTATACTGTATGTATTAAGAATAGAACAAATGAATTCAATAATAAGAAACCAATGCTGTACTGGAAAAATGCCACAGATTAGCAACTTTTGGTTGGTTTGCCATTTTTTTAAGTAATCTAACACCCAAATGATGTCATAACACTGTGGCGTGGGCAGTGCTAGGTGGGCGGAATGGCGCAAATCTTAATGAAGCAAGTCTGATGGACATTGATCATAGAGAGCTATTGAGTAACATCACAGCCCTGACCTTAGTTCAGTTTCAGAACCCTTTTCCCTCCCATCCCATATACCCATTGCCCCGGGACTAAACAGAGTGCTCTCTCTTTCATTTACGCTGTCTCTCATTGAAGCCTTGTTCTGAATTTCTCATCAGCTGAGTACAGTGTGTTTCTTTGAGGCCCGTTGTGCAGACTTGCAATGTCTCTGCGTCTTTATAAGCTCTTCTATCCCTCTCCCTTATACCCTAACTGTCTACAGATAGACCCTTTCAGTTAGAACAGCACACTGAAAAGAGCTGAATCCACTTTTTCTGTCTCTATCTCTCCTCTCATTCTCTCTCTCCATATAAACCAGCTTCTGTATCTCTTTTGTCCTTACATTTTGTGGTTGTTTACTTATTTTTTTGCCTCAGAATTTCAGCCTGGAGATTTTCCTAGTTGTGGTTAAATCGTTAAAGCAAACAGGCCAGTAATACAATACTGAATGTGAAACAACAGTAATTAAGTGCCTCGCTTGTAATTGTAAGTGAGAAACAAAACAGCTTTGGTTCATGTCTGTTTTAGTATATGGCCATCTCAAATATGTGCCTTTAACAGTGTCTAATGCTGTTTTTGGGAAGAATGAGGTGTTTTATCTGCTCGGTAATGTAAAACAGCTGTGGAGTGATATTGACAGTTGTATGCCCAATTGTAAGCCTGCCATGTTGCACTGACCAACAATAAACTTGAGAAGCTGAATGGGATTAATGAATTGAACTGAAGACTGTTGTAGCATTTAGGAATTATTTTAAATGCTAAATAAACGTTTGTTTGTCAGTAATGATTTAATACTAAAGTTGTTAGCATGTGTGGATCACTTTTTATGTCTTACAGCTGTAACCCCCACTCCCATGGCTTGGTCCAGTCCAATGTTTTACAGATGTAAGGTTTTCTCTTAATCTTTTAATGTAAAATAAAACCGAGAACGTGAGAAGTTGCAGGATGCCAAATGTTTGACACACACAGCTAATTAGCACATGTACATATTTTAACTGCAGTTTAAAGTTGTAAATGTTTCCGAACTGTAAATAAAACTCTGCAGCGCAGTGTGGTTTGTCAGTGAATGCATTTAGATCTATTCAAGAACCAGTTTTGAAACAGTGAAACGGTTTTGCACACCAGTTCCCACCAATGGTAGTGCATTGTTCTTGCTCTCTTTCTCTCATGTCATTATTTACAGGGCGTTCTCCCCGTCGTTGTCCAGCAGGCAGAGGGAAAGGGCCGCGGCACTGGAATGGCTCAGGGTCAGAGGGGGACGAGACACCTTGCAGGGGAGGGCAGAGGCAAGAGGGGCTACGGTTGCTCTCGCACGTCCCTGATTGAGAGAGATACCATATTTTTAAAAAGAAGCAACTATTTATTTGGGCAGTAAATTCATTTGGTCATAAAACACTAATCATTAGAATAAATACAAAAAAATGGGGATACATAAAAATAGTTACAACTAATGAAAATTATTTTCATAGATTTTGTTATACTACACTACCAGCACACTTGATTTAAATTACAACTGTAAATTACAACTGTACAAAGTACTGATTAGCTGAACCCAGTACTGGATGCTAACAGTTTTTTAAAAAATGTTTCTTCTTTGTAATGTGAATTATTACATCAATGTGAATGTTCTGAACAAATAAAACCCGCTACTTCCTATAGACTGGGATCTCTTATCCCCTACATGTTATCACAAAAAAACTCTCTTTCAGTACAAGTACCTAATTCTCAACTGTCCTTTCCTGCATGTCATATCCTCTGACATGATTGATTACTGTTGATCAAAACTGCCAATACAAATCTACTATGTTGCAGTGCAAACCAGATACTTACTGAATTATTTAAAATACCCATATCATTATCATATGCATATTAACTTGATATCATTATTTCATTTTATAAATATCATGCTGCCCTTCAGTACTTTGTTTAGTGACACACCTACTTTGAATGTCTAGTTAACACAGCGGTTTTCATGATTTTTCACATCTAATGGTTTTCATATTTCATGTGTTTCATGTTGTGGATCGTGACTAGAGGTGGAATAAAACATCGATTTGGCAATATATCGTCACCCTTGCTCACTTGATATGATAATTGATACGCAGACTGTAAAAAATAATTTAATTAATCAACATTTCCCCCCAATGTCTCCTCTGGGTGGCACTGCTAAAATTACTGAAGTGACCAATTAAATCTAAATTTGGGTTCATTTTGGCGTTTAAAACATTAATGAACATATTGCGGATCATTTTGTACCATCCCGCGCTTTTTTAGTGTAGTGATAAATGAAGCCTACACGTGAATGTCTAACATAATGTGTCTAGGTACACAGAGGGTCTCTACCCGAGGGCCCTGCCTACCAAACACACGCCATCAATGTGATTGGTGGAGACACCGTGCACGTTCAGGAGGCGGGCCTCTTAATTACACATCGCCGATGTGATTGGCTTTTGCCTTTTGGTGCTGGTCTGTGTCACTCAGGTGTTTTTACCGCAGTTCTAATAAAGTTTTAAATGGCTAAAGATGTTACTGTATTTATTTGATTATTTTATTATTTATAGCTTTATTTAAAAATGTTTTTATTTTAATTTGTTGGTTATGTTGACCATAACGCCTGGTTACTTCTTTCAGTTGCTTGTTATTTATATACTGATGTATGAAATATGTTCTGGTTGAAGTAAAGTTAATATATCTTTATTAAACTGCCTCTGTGTCGATAATTAGTAACATATTATTGTATTCAGAATGGATCTAAAACAATGTGACTTTTTGAAAACAACATTACTATTATTTATATAAATTAATACCACCACCCGCCCCTCCCGCCCCCATGTTTTTGTGATGCATTACTATATCCCTGCTTTGCAGTATATTAATTATCGCAGAATCACTGTACCATCATATTATCATTATCATGGGCCATGTATCGCATATCGTATTGTACCGTATCATATCATGAGATACCCTGTCATTCCCATCCACATGAGTGACCCACTGGTGGGTTTTGTGTGGATGAGTAGTTTGCAATGGAACTAGATCAGTGCATATTATTTTGTTGTTTTCTAAGTAAGCAAATTAAAATTTAAGCATTAAAATAGCTGCTGCTTCTAAAGTGTCCTGTCATGTTCCTTTTTTCTGCTATACATGAGAAGTACAGTGAACTCTGTGATAACTTAATACCCTAGCTCACAACACTGATCAGAAAAGACTTATTTATTATTAATTAAATTTCTTAATGTGTTCTGAAATAGATCTATTTTTCTATATCTATATAGATATGAAATATTTATATATAGAGAGAAATATTTATATATATATATATAGTTCTGAAGATCTGAAATAATTACTTCTAAGTACAAAAAATAACTATGACTAATTCATACAATCAACATGTAAAAATGTAAATTAAAGTTTCGGTTTAGTGGAACCCAAGACAAACATTAACTCCATATGTGTGTCCTGTGCTAAACTAAAAATACAACAATGTGTGTGTGTTGTGTGTTTAGCTATAGATAGTTCCATTTTTAGCCTTTTTGATTTCTGTTATTGTCTTACTTTTGTCTGATGTCATGTGTGGGCGTTTATATATTGGGTCAATGTTTAGTCAATGACCTCATGAACAATGCTTCTTTATTCTGTTTTTGCTCTTCTTTTCAGACACACCCCACACAAAGCTTCTTTGTCGGGATCTTTGAACTGTCCTTGTAAAATATTTAGCATTACCTATTTGCATGTTTGTGTGTGTGGGCTACATTTACGCTGATAAGCAAATTCAGCGCTCCGTTTAAACTGATAACTTATCTAATTAGGTTAATGTCACTAAGCATCAAAGTTTTTAACTAAATTATCTTCCCTGATACTGCGACTAGAATCTTGCTTTCTTAAACCTTAAACCATTATGGAGAACATATAAAAGCTGGGTTCAGTGTTATAGGCTATGCTCTGTGTAGCCTGTACTCTAGTGACATGGTTCTTTTGGTATAGATGAAAAAATGTGAAGTGAATGGCTGTTGAAGACCATCTGACCTGCCGTGTGGTGGAGCCCTCTGCTGGGTGGTTAATATCTCTGCGCTGGACTCGGCTCTGGCTCCGAGAGTGAGGTCCATAAGGGCGGGAGAGCAGGCCTTTCGTTTTCAGTTGTGGGTAGAGGTTGGAGCGTAGACAGAGAGGGTTAAACACAGCATCCTCCTCTAACTGCAACAGGCATGTCTTAGAGAAAAAGATATGATAAATGAGATGGACTGATACATAATAATATATATATATTCAAAAATTGAGTAATAAACTAAACATAAAAAATGTGATTTTGTTAAGGGCACTGGGAGAGACTGAATCTGTAATTAACATCAGAAAAAAACATTGTGTCTGTTTTGTATGTGTCCACACAATAATAATAGCACATAACCTACTGACATTACAAGGAGGTTATGCTCTAACCTGATATATGAAGTTTTTAAAGACTATCTATGGCCAGAGAGGAATTAGAAGTGTAAAATATATTAGTTTGTTAGTTAGAATACATCAAGTGTTATTATTACAGGGGGTGGTGGCATGAAGTAATTCATTCACAGTAACCACGCTGCCTTGGAATTCATTGTGTGAAAAAGTGTGGAAAAAATACCTCCACCAAAGTGAGTGTGTTGGGTGGCGGCTCCTCGTTTGTGACAGGCAGATTGCAGGGCAGCATTAGTTCTTGTGTGAGGACGGGTTTGAGTAAGAGAGACAGGGAGGCAGATGACTGGATCACATAGTAAGAAAACACACAGGACCCTGAACTGAACTCAGGCTCTAAACGCACCAAAAGAAACAAATCACGGATCTGGAGACACAGACACATATACACACAAAAACACACACCAAATTAATCAATTAACATTCAACATGAATGTAAATGTATCTGAACCATTAACCTTAATCATATTTTAAAATACTTCATTAATTCTCATTTGTTTTTTCACACCCAGCTTCTCAAATGTGAATATTTATTCCCTTCACACACAAACCCATTCTGGACTGACTCTTAGTATGTGGCAGAGAGCATGGAAGGTCTGGTGGTTGCTTTCCATCTCTTCCCAGTCCAGTTGCCAGCTTGTTGTAGGTCTGATGATGAGCGGAAGGCCATACAGCACAGACTGACACACTCCTCCTGCCTGCAGAACTCTGACACACATGAATAAAAGCTATAATAAAGATTATAGTTTGGCCATAAACAAAATGTACAATATTCCCCTTAACCCAAATGTAGTCGATTAGCCAACAACGTCTACAATGGAGGAATTTATCCATGTGTAAACATCTCAAACCTCATACAATTGTCAAGTATTCAGACTTGTTTGTGTCGACACTGTACAATATACAGTTATCTAAAACAGGGGCAACTGGATGTGGTCTGAGAAAAGGGTGTGGTGATCCATCTCAGTTACATATCGCAACTCCAGTTTTGGGCTAGATGTTAGGACCTTGCCCTTGAAACTAGAAGACCACAGGTTCAAGTCCTGACCCGGGCACCACTGAGGTCCCCTTTAGCAAGCTACCGTCCCGACTTCACTGATCTCCAGGAGCCGTTGGTCGGTTAAATGCAGAGGTTGTTGTGGGACGGTATGTTCACAATGACAAACACTCACTTTCACTTCACTGCAAAATTAGCAAACAACAAATACAGTGCCCACCATAATGTTTGGGACAAAGACACATTTTTCCTTCATTTATGCCTTTGCCCCTCAGAGTAAAATACAACATTTTTATATATATTCCCTCTCATTTTAGGGCACTATAATGTTTGGGACAAAGTAATGGTAGGTTTATTAAAGCTAATTAAAGTACTTTGTTGCATATCCATTGCATGCTTGAAATGTGTGATTCATAGACATCACCATGTGCTGAGTATCTCTTCTGGTGCTGCTCTGTCAAGCCTCTACTACAACCCTTCTCAACTCCAGGGGCTTGTCCCTTGTCCTTAATATGGAAGGCATGTTCAATTGGATTTGAATCAGGTGTCATGACTTGGCCATTCAAGAATCTGATTTCTTTTGCTTTGAGAGTATGTTTTTTTGTTGCAGGATGAAGAGCCATCCAATGAGTTTGAAGTTTTATTCTTGTTTTCAAGCCTCATAACAGCATAATTGATTCTCATTAGCACAGTTTTTTCCCTCATGTTAAACAATGACAACTACAGACTCCAAATAGTAGATGCAAGTCTAGGTATTTTCACCAATAAAGCAATGAAACACAAAGTGACCTGTGAAACTAATTGTATCTACAATGAGGAGGACAATGTATAAAAAGTGTTGTAATTTCTACATGGTGCAACTAAAATGTGCAACTTTAAATTAGAATCTGGAATGTGCCTTTTAACTACATCTGAATTGTTTAATTTAAATGTCTACACTTCGCAGCAAATCTAAGAAAAATGTGTCTCTGTCCCAAACCTGGAGGGCAGGAAATTAAAGGGCAGAAATTAAAAGGAGGAATTATATTATTTTGTGTATTTAAGCATTAATAAATACAATTTTGTCATGAATGATTATTATGACTTTATAGCAAGTATTTCACATACAGTGCATGAAAGAACTGTATCAAGCAAATCCCTGATGAGTAATTAAGCAGGCAGAAAGAGAGTGAAACTGAGATGACATAATGCAAAAAAGAATGAGACAAAACTCGATCCAGATCCACAATAGGAAGGTAAGAAGGCTGTCACTGTCTCTCCAAAATTCCCTCAGATGACTGATCTCATGGGCATGCAAAATATATGCAAAATCCACAATTCACCACAATGTATGGCAGTGTGTCTGTCTGTGTGTGTGCTCAAGGGCTCACACACTGAGGCCTCTGTGTCGTCGTTCCACACTACACTGAAGCATGACTCATACCCATGTTCAGCATGACACTGATGCCCTTTTTGCATAATCCATTCATTTTCTCATCCAGACTCTCTATCTGCCTCTCTTAGCTTCATTATCTGTTTCTCAGTTTCTTTCTTGCAGTCACTGTTTCCATAGGAAAATGTTTTAGCTGCATAAAGTACTTCCTACATATTTAGTACATTAATAAGATAAACCACTTCTTAAACTAATGTCTCACCTACATTACAATTTTTGTATTTTTATTAGGTTTTAATGGGGAATTTCACAGACTTGTCAAATCTTCTGCTGGTCATTTTGAATACCTAATAAAAACATCACATTTACTGTACATTGCCTCAATACAACTATAAAAATATAACAATCCATGCAATAAAATGTTGTGTTTCTGATTAAATTACAAAAAAAAACATTATGAAAAACAGCTTGCATGTTTCACACTGATATACTATACTAAACTACTATAGGAGCTCCTGTTTCTAAAGCAAAACTTACTTGACAACTTGCAGTCTTTGTGGGGGATGTCTCTGATTGGACAGGTTATTGCTAGGCGGCTGGAAGTCACAGATTTTCTCAGTTTTGGCACCAAGGTCAGGCATGCCAGGGAGAAGTGCAGGACTCACAAGTCTTTCCTGCATGTCACACTTTATACACACTACAGACAAACACAGTTTATTTAGTATCCTAAACTACAAATGTAAGAAAAAACTGGTTCTTAGTGTAAAATATTGGCATTTTGTACATTTGTGCATGTGTGTGTGAATCACCAGGATTAGGTCTGCCAACAGAATTGCCAAGCATGTGTCTATGTGGTGGTAAGAACAGCTGAAGATGTTCCCTTTCTCCTGCTTGGTCATGCAGCCATGCTTTTAGAACATTCTCCACAGCAACCACACTGTTGTCCACTAGTTGCAAATCCATCTCTGCCCCTAACATCAGATCTTCTACAAACACAGAGAGACATTAATAGGAAAACATTAGTGGAGCACAAAGGGAAAAGTGGAAGTTCTTTTGCTTAATCTTAAATGACCACTAGAGGGTGCTGCACAACTGTTGCTTATCATAGTATCAGGAGTAAAGTTCACCACAAGCTTTAGAATCAGAGTCAGAATCAGAAAAACTTTATTGTCCCTAAGGAAATTGCTTATGTGGCGACTGCAACATAGAGACAGTGACAAAAAA
>JBBIGC010000013.1:8618421-8635409 GCA_037576955.1 Lepidarchus adonis | reverse complement strand
GTAGACGAGCATCAGGGACTTGAATTTGATGCTGCGATGGGAACCAGTGTAGAGAACGAAGCAGCGGCGTCACATGGGCGTGTTCTGCTGCATTCTGGATCCTCTGCAGTGGTTTGATTGTGGTTGCTACACAGAATCACAAAATTTCTCCAGATTTCCTGAATTACTTTTATAAAATCATGTACTGTAGACAATGAAATAACCAGATTTTTGTAATCTTGGTTGTTCTTTTTGAACTGATTGAAAATTCTTCCTTGTATAGGCTTTATGTACTGTTTGCCTCATGAAATGTTTTAAAAACGTGTGTGTGTGTGTGTGTGTATGCCACTTGGTGGGTAACACCTGTGTGAACAGTAGGCTAATCAAGTGGAGTGAATGGCTCATCTGTATAATTGAATGAATGGAGATTCCATACGGTCTTCATTAAACAGAGCTGTACTGCTAATCCAAAGTGAAGAAATCATAATGGTTCTGAATGCTTTGGGATTTCTTTTGTTCATAAAAGAGCTTGTGTGAGTATGTGTCTGGATCGAGGGTCCTTGATCTCATGTTTGAGTACTTTGTTTACCGCAGTAATTGATCATCAGAGCTGTTTATGATTGAGTGCGTAACTGCATGGTTTAATCAGCTTTAGCGGATTCAGCAAAAAGTAATATGATGTCTTTAGTCAGACATGTGTGGACTGTGTCACATTTTATTATATATTCTTAAGTTTTTTCATTGCTTCATTGTCATTTGATTATGATATCCATTCTTTACTTTGAGTGAACATGTCTATATCCAATGTGCAACCAGAGTTATAGTGAAGGAACAGGTTGATTTCATGGTTGATTGTAGCTGCAGATTCACAGAATTGACATGGACACAGTGTCTTCAAATCTACAATTAGCCAATGCAAAACAAAACCAAAAAAAAACTGTCAAGCTATTTAGAAAGCGTCCCAATAAAAAGCACCTGGAGTTTTGTTTTTTGATCAGATGAAACCAAAATAGATGTTTTTGGTTGCCAAACACTTTGCGTGGAATATTCCCTCCCCGTTATTCATTGTTTTTATGTTATCCAAAGATCATAGAGCAATGTACTGAACGAATGGTGCGCCAATAATTGGGATATTGGGAATTTCTAGTAATGTTGGAATAAGATTGTACTGAATGGTATGAGAAGTATAAGTGATGGTACGTGAGGTAATCCTGATCGGTTGCTACATGAGTGCAGATAAGCACACACACACACACACACACACACACGGTCAAAGATATGAGCAGTCAACATATACACATATTTACGTATTCACACATTCACCTCCTTTTTCCTTCATGTGCAGCCCACGCATGTACCACTGAATCTCAGTACCGTTCTCCCCACTTAAAGATCAGCCCTCATTCTTTCTTGCTGAAGGATGGGGGGATGGAAAGAGGAGTGTATATTACAGATCCCACCATCCTCCCCCATCATACTGCTGCAGCAGCAGTGGGGGGTGAAAAGAAAAAGAAAAAAATCCACCCTGACAAGTCCGTCTGCTCAGGGCTACTAACCAGATAGGCAATTTGGAGACATGGGCGAGAGACTTGGGCCTAGAAGGCAATAGAGATAGTATCAACGGCATCCCGCTGGCCCAATATCCTTTAGTCAGTTTCGGTGCAGGTGGAGACTGGAAGATATTAATGACATAATGACCCCTGATGCAGCTCCTGACCATCCAACAGGCTTTCCCTGGATGCTAATGAGCCTGAGGGGGTGGGAGTAGTGGAATGCAGGAGCTGAATGATGGAGGACGGTCTCTGGAGTGTAGATGTAGACAAATAATTATAGTAATAATAGTAATACAAGCACATTTTAACACAACACAGAGTAATCAGACGCTCAAGGTCCAAAGTATTTTTAGTGAATAAACCATTACAGCTTAAAGAATATGAGTGTTTAGCTCGTTCTTTGGTTTAATAATTCTTTAGAATGGAGAATCTATTGTGATTTTTGTGTCTATTGTGTATTTTCTTTCTCTCTGTCACTCTCTCACTCTCTCACTCTCTCACTCTGTGTCTGCTGAGCTTCTCTGAGGTACCAGTGACCCTGGAACCCACTCACTACTGAGGAGAACCCGTATGGACAGAATCATGCACCGCTTACCTGATCTTCACTCAGATTCTCACCTGCACACAAGGAACTGAGACGCTTCTTCATACTGGACTCATTGCTTCTCTTATTATTTATTTATTCATTTATATTCTCTGTCTGTTCTCACTCTCCGGTGTCGAGCAGAGGAGGATGGTTCCCCCTTAGAGCCTTGGTTCCTCCCAAAGTTTCTTCCTACAGTTTAGGGAGTTTTTCTTGCCTCTGTCGCCTTCGGCTCGTTAGGGGCTCGGACCCGGATTCTGTAAATTGCTTTGTGGCAAAGTGCAGAAATTGCTGCATAAATGAAACTGACTTTACTATTGTTTTGAAATGGTTCTATAGCAGCAAACGGGTTCCACTGTGAGGACACACACACATCGCATTAAGCTGCTGGATAGTGTATGTTTCTGTCCGTCCTGATAAACATTTAATCCAATTCTGACTACATTCCTCCACAGCTGGGACTCTGCTGCAAGGTCACCTTGCCTAGACTGATGAGGATTGGCATCTCTCAGTGCCTCTTACTGTCGCTCTCTCTCTCTCTCTCTCTCTCTCTCTCTCTCTCTCTCTCTCTCTCTCTCTCTCTCTCTCTCTCTCTCTCTCTCGTTTTAGTCTTTCTCTTCACATCAGCAGTAAATCCATCACGGACGCTGGTGCGGTGGGGACCGAGGGGTGTACACATGCCATCTGATTCATGTCCTGATTGATGTGTGTGCCAAGACTACGACATCACATTCTTACCAGCCTCTCTTTCCCTCTCTTCCTCTCTGTCTGTCTCTCTCTCTGCATGTCTTTCTCCCTTCTCTTATCCCCTCATCTCTCATCTTTAAGGTTAATCTCTTTATCATTTCCCTCCTTCCTGACTCCCTCTTCTGGTCATGTATTCTGTCCTTCTGTCATCGGCCCACAGATCTCCACTACTGCCTTTTCCTTTTGGCAGCGCGTAGTTAACTTCTTCAGCTTTTAAGTCAATTTGACATCTACGCCACTCTGGTCCTCGATATAAAACAATCCTCCAGATTTCACAATTTCACACACGTTCATTGAGCCACCATGTACAAATCATATATGAAATGGTACTGGAGCATATAATACATTTTTGAGTATTGATCATATGTGCATGTGCCCAATTAATGTGCACAGTGTGTAATATCCTTTGAAGATATGTGCATTTTCATGAGCATGTGCCAGATTTTCGAATGGAGGCGTTTACTGAATTCTGTCCACTCATTATCCTGTGAAACTCTCGCTGCCCTTACAGCCATGTAGGCTTGCTGCAAGACCCAGTCAAATATTAATCATGCATTGCCTCCACACAGAAACCTTGCACTTCATAGTGGTGGGCTTCAAAAGCATCAGGCCTCTGCCCTCACCACCCCCTGGGGGAAGGACCGACAGACCAGAGTGAAATAAACCAAAGCGCTAACCTCAAACGTGTGCAAGTGTGATGCAGGCTGAAGCTGCTGTCCTTCAGGTCTCTGCACTCTGCAGGTCTTATGGCAGAAATGAAATGTTTATCTGACTTTTTTAAACTGATAAAAATCCTTGCTGTCTACAAACTGATGTGATGCCAGTTCACAGAGTTGAACTCTCTGAATCCTTACATTGTAAGATCTCACAGGGTGTTGTCTATTTACTACACCCTGTAGTAGTCATGGTGACAGAAATTTACATTATAGAAAAGAATTGTGGCGGGAGTGAAACCTGAGTTTTTTTTTCGCTCTTTATTTCGATTTTTATTACATTACATCTAGAGGGCTGAGAATGTTCTACCAAAACAATGGGTGAACCCAGTAGCTGAGATGTTTTTTCTGTATATGTCACCATATCAGGAGATTTTTATCATAAGGACATCAAGGTTCAGCTCTAATAAATACGACTTATCCATATTTCATCATTCAATGAAGGATGAACCCCAATCGACACACATTACAGTCTAGACTGACTCAATACTGCCCCCACAGGTCAACACACATCATTATATTGTAGACTGATTATTTACTGCCTCCACAGAAAATCACACAACATTACAGACTGGACTGCCTCATTACTGCCCCCACAGGTCAACGCACAGCATTACAGTCTGAACTGCCTCATTACTGCCCCCACAGGTCAACGCACAGCATTACAGTCTGGACTGCCTCATTACTGTCCCCACAGGTCAACGCACAACATTACAGTCTGGACTGACTCATTACTGCCCCCACAGGTCAACGCACAACATTACAGTCTGGACTGACTCATTACTGCCCCCATAGGTCAACACACAACATTACAGTTCGGACATGGCGCTTCATACTTAAATTGCTTGGTGGAACCCAACGCCAGTCCTAGTGGGCTGGTGTCCAGCAGGTGAGTTCCTTGCTCAAGCACACCTGGTTCCACCTCCTCTGTAAATTGCCAGGGTTACTGAGGGTATTTGAGGAGGGAGCTCACCTGCTGGACACCATTGAATTGTTACTCATCTCTGGATAGCCTTATAGCTCCTGCACCTGCAAGTTACAGAAGCAAACATTATGTATGGACATTTACTGATCACCTACAACTGGAGAAATATGCAAAATTGTGCAAAATCATTCTTTTGTTGGGGAAATCAATATCAAAGTCATTGTGGAACAACTATGTATGTACAAGACTGACTAGAAAAAATTTAGAAATGTCTAGAAATGAACAGGAAAGTCAATGGGATATACAGTAACTTATAGCGAACGCATTTAGCGGAAAAACTGGACAAGAAATTCAAAAATCAAATTGAAAGAGTCATCATCAGGTCAAAGCAAAACTGAAATTCACCACACAACAAAAGCACTTAACTAGAAGTATATCTGAAGTAGACCATCAGGCTTCCAGCTTTCATTCCTCATCCTCATAATCCTACCTTACATAGCAGCTTCGTAGCTGCCTCTTAGGATTAATAGGAGAATGACAACCCTTAGGTTTTAATGGGCTGATGTCTTTATTATGGTGCCATTGCAGCAGAGAGCAGATGGGAGCCGCCCTGATTGCACAGAATGTCATTTCCCAAACTCTCGCTGATGACTTAATCACACTTCTTGGACATGCCTTGTGTTGTCATCTTCCTCCTGGCATGGAGGAATAAATTGCAGTGAAGAACAGGACCCCGCCCAGATGCCTGTCCCCCTGAGGTCGTATGTTAGGAATGATGACAGGGAGGTTTCATATTTACTGTGAAGCAGCATGCCCTTGTCACGACATTAGTAAAACCGACAGAAATAACAGTCCCCTAAACGATTTCATAATGACCGGGAGAAAATTGGCTCCGAGTGATGGATGATCCCCCAACACGTCACAGTCCCTCCCTCCCATCTCCCCTCACTTTCACTCTGTATACACGCTTCTCACGTCCATTTCTTGCTCTTGCTAGTTTCCCTTTCCTTGGCCTGTCCTTTCCTTCCTAGTTTCTTTATCTCTCCTCATGCCTCTTCCATTGTGTTCACCACCTTCCTCTGGAGTTATCTATTCCTTAGGGTCTTCGTATTTACCCCCACCCCTCTCGGATACTGGTCCCAGTATGTGTGAACTGCTGACGCGGCAGAATGTCCTCCCTGGTTCTGCTCGATAGATAATGCGCCTCCTCCAGTCTGGTAATGGTGAATGATCGCGTGACAGGAAATTGCTCCACGCTTGTCATGTTAATAATCTCTCTGCCGGGTCCCGCATTCCTCTCTTCTTGTCATCCATCACTATAACCCAGGGCTGAAGGAAACGGGTGAATTTACCCCCGGTTTTCTTCTGCTTTTTTCACCCCCATTAGAAATTATGACTCTTTATATCATTCCCTCCCCCCATTTTAGTCCTGATGCCAAACAGCAATTGCAGCTTCTCCACTCCCAGGGGATTCTAACCTTGAGAAAAGTTTTTATTTTTCTCCTGTCCACCCAACACCAGGCATTAGCCCATCCACTGATAACAAATGGCTCTCAATGCAGTTTTGAAGAAGCCTGTAGTGAGCCTGTGGGGGCAGCCATGTCCTAAAGGTTAGAGAAGTGGCTTTGTGACCGAAGGCTCATGGGTTCTCAGAACCAGCCACCAAGTGCCTTTGAGCAAGATACCTACTGCTCCCTAAGTACCACTACACTGCCCACAGCGCCTGGTGTGTTATCACTGCCTCGGATGGGTCAAATGAAGAGATGAATTTCACCTCGGAGATTAATAGTTAACAGTATAATACATAAATAAATCAAGCAAAGGATCCTGTTAAACCTAGGAAGGTATGCACTTGCTGTTACTTCTATACCTCTGGTAATGTTGGTGCTCTAATGATGACCACTTAGCTGCCAGGAGTTCCCAGAAGTCTATGGTGCTGCATTTGAACAGAGACTGTGAGATCCCATTGATCCTTAACTGTTCCTGTTTTGAATAAACTGTCATACTCTTTGGCCTTATAATGACTAATTATTACTTGTGGTCTGTGCAGCTCTTTCTTGTAATCTGTTGGAATGCATTAGCCTGCCATTAGGGCTATTGTATGCACCATTCCCAACGACGCAGTAATGATGCTCACCATTCCAATCCAATTATCCTCTTGCCCTGACACACTGGGAGAATAGCTCCATGGTGCTGACTCAAATTGACAGTTTGGCTCAGCTGCTGCCAGCAGCAGTGCATTTAGTTTTCTTCCCAATTCGCTTGCCTACCTTCTGTTTCTCAGAGTGACACTCAATCGGATGGGTCTGACGTTCTGTACTGACTCATACACTTTCGCTTCCCAGCCCCTGAAGTTGCAGTCATCTGGGCATAGGTAGTGACAGTGTGGATTCATTGACGAGTGAATCTTCTCAAGGTTGTTCTTAGTCTCTCGACTTTTCGACCCTCGCTGGCTCTGCCGTCCTTCCTGCTTTCTGAGCTTTTCATTTGAACAGTCAGGCCAGTGCACAGCTCAGACAGCATTCACTTTATTCCTCTTTCCACCTCTTTCTATCAACCTGCATTTTCCGTCTTCGGTTCGAGTTGTCTAAATGGAAAGCACTTGCCCTGTTAGACCTGCAGAGGTGCTCACTTCGTTTTTTCGCTCACTGGCTGCTACTTGTTATGGTTCCTTTCTTCTGAATCTGCATTGTGTGATCGGGTGTATCCATGACACCAACACCTCGGCCAACTTTCCAATTCGACACAATATGGCTGACAGCCAGCTAGCCTTGGGTGCCATTGCCATCCAACCCATTTGGCTCTTTTGAAAATGTTTGGCCCTGAGATGAGGTTGGGACACAGACAGAACTCACTCAACTCTACTCTGACCAGTAGACAAAGTGACAATCTTCTTTTCTCCAGATGAATGGCAGCATTTATGCTGGGCCGAGACAAGGCATCACCCTTCTAAGCTCAACAAAATCTCTCCACAGCCGGTAAAGGAATCTACATTATTGAATTTAATCAGCCAGCCCTGTGCCATCAGCAGGACGAAGAAGGCTTTTTGATCCTATATGGCTGAATTATTAAACCACCATTACAATGACTGCCTCGCCAATTCATTTTTCATTACATTACTACAGTGGCATAATTGCGCGCGACGGCATGAATTATGGATGAGGTTTACTCGTGTACAGCTGGCGAAAGAGCAGGAAGCAGACGGGGTGGCAGTTTTCCCGCATCTCTCACAGGGCTCTTGCATAGCGTCCATTTTCGCACCACCCCTTGCGTTCCCACGGCAGGCTGGTTTGGGAAATGAGGAATTAGTTTGTGGTTGAATTTTTAATATGATGTTTATGCAATCGGTGGCCTCTTACGCCACATTTCTTCTAACTGTTGTTGTGATTTGGAATAGAGTACATATCGATTTTAGCTGTCACATTGCAATAGAGGACGTAGGCACTATAGCAGTTAGATAAATTAACAATTAGATAAATAAGACAAATATTCATTTCAGGCCAAAACATAAAAATCTGGTTAAAAAAACAAACAAGACAAAACTCCTATTTTGTGATGCTAATTTCTGTTATTTCTAATCATATGTTAGCTAAAAATGTTACTTGGTTGTTTTAGATTAAACACATAAATCTGCAACTTCCAACCGGTTGATTCCACTGTTGCTTCCTGATGGGTAATCTGATGCATTAGGTCTTCAGTCAGCTTTTCTGTATCTGTCTATATGAAATATACTAAGCGAACACACAAATCAATATATAAACACAACTGAACAATCATTTAAAGAGTTGAATCCCTTAAAAAACTATCTAGAGCTCTACTAAAATATTTGCACACAATAATACTATTAAATTACAATGACCCAAAAATGACAAAAATTTTTTTTAGTTCTCAGAAATTCTGAAGGCCCTCTCTGAAGGACTGGAATGTCTTGAGCATTTCCTTATTGATGTTAAGCTCCTATGGAAAAATAAGTTTAAATAAGATTACATTTGCTCTTAGAAGTAAATAACATCTAAATCTTTTCTGGAACAGCAACTACTTCCTTGGCCCAGGTTAAGGATGCAATGGTAATGATAGCTAGAAAAGATTAAAATGATACAATGAAAGATTTTGTAGACAGATGATACAAAGTTTGAGATTTTGTGCTCTGTTTTTGGTGGAGCCCTAGACATTTTTCTCCCAGCACTAAAACCCCAGCACAGCCCTTAGGCAAAGTAGAGGAAAAATAATAGCTTATATGCTGTCTGTACTGCGAGATGTTCAAACAAGACAAAATGTATACATGACCTGGTACAGTGTTGGAAAGCTATGCAGTCATGGTCAAAAAAGTTTATAACCAAAAGTTTATAACTAAAGGGTCGCTGGTTTGATTAGTGGAACCAGCCAGCAGGCTGATGTGCCCTTGAGAAAGGCACCCAAGTTCTCCCTGGGCATTGTGACAGTGGTTACAGTCTTTGCCCACTGCTCTGGGAGTATGCCCACTGCCTCACAAGGGTAAATTACAGATATTGTACATTTCATTAGATGGTTTACTTGTATAACTGCAAATGTGATAAATACTTAAAGTGATTATTTGTCATTGTAAACACACCACAGCAGACAGTGCACCAAAATGAAATGCTTCCTCTGCATTTTACCCATCACATGTGGAGCAGTGGGCATCAGTCCCAGCTGCGCCCGGGGAGCAGTGAAGGGGGGCAGTACTTTGCTCAAGGATACCTCAGTGGTGCCCAGGTTGGGACTGTCAGGGGCAAAGTCCTAAACACTAGGCCTCCACTGCCCCCAAATGATCAGCATCTACAGAAATTAGATGTTAGACTAGTGTGATCTGAAAATAAAAGTGCAGGGGGTCCGAACTCAAGTCAGAACTCATGCATGTAATGATGCTGCAGAGGTTTTATTGAACAGCACTGTGCTTTATTAACATCAACATGAACGTCTCATATTACAGTAAAGCATTTAGGAAACGCTGCTCCAGATAGAAATGCTCTTTTTAATGCTTTAACATTCACCACAGCAGTAAACGCATTGTAGAAGTGACTTGTGGCAAAACCACACTGAAGGTGCCTTAGCACAGTGCACTATTAACCCCCCATCTCACCCACCAACACACATGAACTCTTATTCAACACTAATGGTGAATAAAACATCTCAGCAAAAACGTGCAGAAGTAATTAGCAGAGCAGAGAACAGCTTCCCTTTCTTCCTGCACACATGCACTCACGCACATACACTGCCCTACTAACCCCCTCGTCCCACCCACCAATCCGCATGAACTCTTATTCAACATTAATGGTGAATAAAAAAAACAGAAACCTGCAAAAACACTGAAATTCCGCACAACATCGCCCTAAGTAGCACCCTCATACACACTGCATATGTAGCATATTCTACAACAGACAGTATGAGACAGTAAATATGAAAAAATGAAAAAGGCCAGAGACTTTTCGTAAGTTGAATACGACAAAAGTCGAGGGCCCCAGGTATAGGCTAGTGTAATACATACGTACAGTATTGAAAGTATATAAATGTGATATTTCTACAAATTTTACACAAAATATTTGCTTGCAAAATTGGTTCGGAGACCGGCCCTCCAGCCCTCTGGAAGTTCGCCTCCCCAAACACCCACCCTCCAGGACAGCTGGACACCCTTGACCTGTTTAGCCACATTGTTTCCTCTTTTGTCTTTTTAAACAGCAGTGAATTCAAGTTTTATTTTTTATGTAGCCTTCATACTGCAGACCTTTTTATCAACTCCTTTTTATCTCTCCTCTGACAAAACCATGTCATAAACATGTCATGGAAGATGAAATATCATGACAGATTATGCCTATTAATACAACAGTGACAAGTTGTAATTTCTTCTAACTGTCTGAACAGATGTTACATTGTTTAATGTCATAACAGCATATGCTATGTGCTATTTTCTGCTGATTGACCTCTAGTTGGCATACCAGATTTATTAATTTTATACCAGACTTATTGACAGCTCTTTCATAGCAGCTAGAAACATAACTTGTCATAACTTGTCATAACTTGTCATATTTGTTCACAGATGACTCTTATTTACTACAGAAAGTTGTGGTTATGATTATTACCATTATTACTTACAGACTGAGAGCTAGTGGCCTCTGGGTTGTATCTTGCCAGTGAGAAAATATTTTAGCCCCTAAACCTTTCCTGTATTAAATATTAATTATTAATGCACAGGAGGAGAGGATCAGAATGAAATCCAAAGCTCAATTCTATGAAAAAGTCATTTCAAGATGTGTTGCACACAAAATATTATTTATATAGATAACCTTAATAAACACAGGCAGGAGAAATCCTTATAGATATTCATTGTGATAATATTCAATAACAAAACTATTCAGTGAGTAAAGCACTTCCAGTAAGGGGTTAAAGAGTAATACTCTTATATGGTTGGATAAATTGGCAGAATGCATGAAAGGATGTGAGGAAATATCTAAAAATGATTCTGGGATCAGTGAACCATTTTGGATCTGGAGGTGCGATATGGATCATTGTCTTATTAGAAGACACAGGCACAGCCATGTTTGAGCCTCCAGGCAGAGGAAGATAGCTTTTAGTCTCAAATCTGGCTTTCTGGGTCCATCGAGGTGAAAGTAAGTACACCCCATACACAGAAAATACTTGACACTAGATTTCCTAAAGGCAACAATAATTCCTGTAAGGAGCCCCCCATTATCGCCTGCCCAAATCCTGCCCCCTTCTTCAGCACTATTAGCTGATATGCAAATGACCCAGCTATGGAAGCTGACTGGAATTCTGAAAAATTCTGAAAATTCAGAAAGTCTACAAGACATTCTAAATTTGCTTTCTAACAATCCATAGTGAATATTTTATTTTACAATTGAAACATTTATTTTGAAAGTATTATTTCATTTTTTTCCTATTTTGTTTTGTATATTGTTTATTATATACTGTTTATTTTCTATAGTTTCCAATAAACACAGGGTTTAAATAGATGTCGTGACAAAGAGAAGCCGTTCTCCATCTGGTGGACTGACAGAGAAATGGCCACAGGGAATTAGACACGTAGACGCTTATGTAAGGGGGGTGCGTCAACTTACGATGCACACTGAGGAACGGAACCCCGTCATAAGTTGGGACACCGTGTATGTGTAATATATGCAGCTTCGGGTTCCTGAAAATATTTGTGGTATCCCTGTGTTAAATGTGGGATTTATAAATTAACATTTTAGTGCATTATTTTTTTTTAACTTTAAATTTCATTGCATGGTAATCATTAGACTGTTTTGTTGTTTACACACTGCTGATAAAACAAGCAAAACTAATTAGCTGTTACCATGATCCAAAGACAAGATTATAGCTGACTGTTTTTATTATATACAGCAGCTGTGTGCAGGTGTGGGGAGGGAAGACTAGTGAAGATGAAGTACTGCTGTGTAGTGCTACTGCAAAGAATGCTAATTGTATTGTAGGCAGTGTATTGTGTCCATTGCAAGCAACTCGAAATCTGCTACTGGTTCAATACAGTTTCAGGCTGGAACTCTGGGGCTGCACAATGACAGGAAGGAACTCGAACCCTTCAGGGACTAATGTATCACCACATCATTTTTGTGGGTAGATGAGAGGAGAATAGTTCTGCATAATATCTGCTCATTTAATGAGTTTACCATATTGAAAAACAAACAAACAAACAACAAAAGAATATAAAATATAAAACATGAAGGTCATATTTTAGATGTAGTTTTTTACTTAATATGTTCAGGAAGTAAGGTGGCACATTAATGCAGTGGTTAACACTGTCACCTCACAGCAAGATGGTCCTGGATGCAGATATGCCTTTCATCTGGTTTCCGCCAGGTTCTCCGGTTTCCTCCCAATCTCCAAAAGTGGTTCAAGTTGCCTGGCTACTCTAAACAGCTCATAAGTGTGTGTATGTGAATGGTTGTCTGTCTCCATGTTGAGCTGTGATGGGTTGGCCTTCTGTCCAGGTTGAACTCTGTCTTGTGCACATAGTCACCTGGGATTAGCTCCAGCTTCCCCATGATTCAAAATGGATAACATGATTGGACAAGATATTTATAGCTAATCCCATATTGTACATGAAGTGTTTTCTCTGTATCTTATTTTCACAAAATGTAAATAGATAAGGAGTGCTTGTACATTTGCATATGAGTGTATATGAATTCTTTCAAAGTCTTTATTCTATTTACATATCTATATTGATCTGTAACATGAGTTACTGGACTTCCTGTCTAGGGCGTAGCTTTGGGTCTGTAGTCAGCAGGCATCAGCTCCAGTTTTCCCATGACTCAAAATGGTTTGAAAAATGAATGAATGAATGATTTGTAACAAATTATGTATGTATCTGATTTTTTAAATGAGCCACAACTTAACTCATAATTTCTACCATGTTTATTTCTCTAATAAAATTGGTATTAACCTTAATACAGCATTGAATTTTCTCAGATATGTAAAGCTAATTGTCATATTTCATGAAACAACAGATCTTGCAGATATGTGCTATATAATATATATGAAACAATGAAACAGGAGAAACTGGGGCGCTCCTAAGGGAGTATAGGCAGCAGTGAGTTACTCAGGAAAGTACGAGGAGGTAGAGTTTGGGCGCCTGGGTTTCTTGTCTTGGCTAGCTTGTATAAAAGAAATAGCTCCATGTGCTTCATGCTCTTTTCATGTTTGTCAAACAAAGGAAGACTGAAATATTTGAGCCTTTGTGCCTTTGCTATGTGTGGGTGCGAGCAGCATATTTGCACCACATTTCAGTGCGTTCTTCGTTAGATTCAATTCACGGCAACATCTTGGAGCCAGTTTTCAGATAATCATTTGCCATTTCTTTGCAGGTTGTAAAACGCCAAAGTAGCTGTTTAATGACGGTTGTTTTTTGGACATATTGTAAAAAATATCCTGTCGATGATCTGACTGTCGGGCTTGCTAAGGTGCTGTAGTGACACAAAGTAAATTACACACGCATGTGTACCACTTATGTGCATAGTATAGAAACATATATCATTTACAATTTGTTTAGAATAAAATCTTGGCACATTTTTTTGCCATAGTTACTGGTTTATCTTCATTGCATGGGTTCCTTTCTCTGATATTTTGCATAAGATTGAGCTGATACACAATTTATTTGCTCATCTTTATCAAAGATGCCACTCATTTTTCAGGGCACTGTATTAGTGGGCAGCTCATTTAACATCTCAGCATGGGTGAATATCCTGGTACAAACCCAGGCAGTTCTTTCGTTGGCTGAAAGCATGGGTGGCCTCATGCTGTGAGAGCATTTTGGTATTTCAAAGCTTCTGTTCCCCTTTTGCTAGTGTCCCGACTGTGTTTTGATTGCTGTGAGTATGGAGCACTGGTGTTTCATATGTTTCTCATTACAAATAGAGACCACTTACTGCAAATGAGACCTTACCAATCTGCACAATCACACAACCCAGCGCTTTTTCAATTTCCCTTAATCAAAGCGCAACATAACAGGCATGACCAATGACTTATCAATAATTAAAAGTATACTGATTTTATACTGATACTCTGTTGTTGCAGAGTGATATTAATATTTCAAAATAATCCTAATTCAGTCAATAAAAAGGCTGTGGAAGTCTGGCATACTAAATTGTCCCCAGAAAAAAAAGAATAGCTTTTATTTAAAAGTAATAGTAATAGTAGTTAACAGAAGACGGATCACTCAAATAGATTTTTGTACACAGATCACATAATTTTGTTAATGCTGTTGCATTTCTGAAAGGGAAATTGACCAGACTCTCTGGAGAAATGTATAGTGTATAGTAAAGCGCATAGTCTAAGCAAGCATTTCTATATGGGAGAAACAGGAAGTTATGTCTCAATTGCAAATGTCTCTAAACACTGATGGACCAAATGATGTAATTATGATCTCCAGCAAATTTGCAATGTGACCCATTTCATAAATATAAGGCAAAGGGGAGGAGAAGCATGTAGTGTGGAACACACACAGAACACATGTGATATGTGGTTAAGTTAGTTAACTTTGGAGTTTGTTTTGCTTTCAAAGTGATTTTTTTACTAACTCTCTTGATTTACTGACAAACAGAGGGTTTCTGTCAAGTCTTAAAGAGTCTAAAATGTAGAAATCTGAATTCAAGGACTTAAAATGTCTTAAAAACATTCAGATTATATGCACTAAGTCTTTAAAATGTTACGTTAGGTCTTAAATGTCAACAGTGTATAACAGGATCTTTTAAAAATGTATTATTTGCATTTATAGAGCACTGGCTTTTGTGTGTTGTTCCCTTGCAGGGAGAAGCGCATGTATGTGTTGCCTATAGCAAGACAATGGTTTGCTCCAGCCCTACAGTCTTTAATGCACAATCGCGTATTGTACAGGTCACAGGCATTTCACACACAATAAAACCTGAATCATAAGTTCAGGCCCGAGCTCATTTCCGCTCAGAAGATTTGTATATCTGCTTTCACCCCTGCAGACCTTGTTCTGCTATTTATCCGTTCGCCTATTAGCATTGACCTCCGCTTACAAGGCCTTAATGGGCTTCAAAAATGATCTTGACATTTTGTTGGAGAGCCCTCAGTATGAACACATTCAGTATAAAAATGTTTGCCTTTAATTATGCAAACACGTCATTGCGCAAACGAGCACTTTGGTGCTACCCCTCAATCACAGCTTCCACATTACTGATATAATGATGGTAATTATGGGCCGCTAAGAACTGGATTATAATATTTACACTCTAATAGCCCATTCGAGCATGAGAGACTATGTGTACAGAAGCAATGTTCAGCATTAACTGTAAAGTAATACAGATATATTTCATGCTGAAGAAATGCTTATGGACTTGGTTATTCTTTCTGTGCATCCTTATGGGCCCTGGACTGGACTTAAGTGTCATAATGTGAACCGACATGTTTCTTTCCTCAGTTTTGATCTGTTGCTGGATTTGTTGAGAAAAGTTATTTTTTTGGCTTTTTTTCTCTTGTTTCTGCTTTGTCAATTTTTAAGAATGCCATTAAAAAGAAATAAGCAAACAGTCAGGCTTTGAACCACTGTGTGCAGTGCTTACTAGAATAAAGCAGCGAGTCATGACCGGCTGTGTTAAAGTGTAGAGTTGTGAAAGTTTACTTTATACAGCGTGTTGTATAATACAACACAAGCAGGAATTCTGCCAAGCAGCGTAGTTCATTACCAGTTCGCCAAGCAACATGGTCTCTAGGCCAGGCATCTGATAATAGACACTGTTTCCCCTGATTTCTTGTCAGGCTGGTGCCTTAACTCTTTAGGACTACTAATGTTGTTGTGTACAAGTGTGTGCTATTCTAAAAAGGATAAAAAAAAACACTATACGTGTGAATTCACCAAGTGTATGTTCTCTACACAGAAATGCAGTTGTGTCTGATTGTGTCTGATTGATTGGAGTCCATTAAATTTGGTTCAAGCTTTCATCAGCTGCAAACCTGTTTGAGGTAGTTGATTGCTTATGTCGGCAATCAGAACCAGCTCAAAACAAGCCTGCCAACCGCATCCTAATGTTTGTATCTCTATTAAGCTGGACATTGTGTGAGTTTTGTCACTAGGGTCATCTATTTAATGATAGAAAAAAAAACATTAATACATTTATAGATAAATACAAATAATAAAATACAATAAAATTAAGTAAAATTAAATTAAGATTAGATATTTTGTTAGATTAAATGTTTTTTAACTGGTTTCAGTGGCACTTTTATCAAATAATTCCCCTTACTGAGCAATGACAGCTTTAGTTAAGCTGTATTTTTTTAGTTCCTTAGATCTAAAATTTCAAATATAAGGGAAATCAATTGTCTTTTGAACTATGTGTCTTATTCATCTTGTTTAGCAAATGTCAGGATTCCTGTTTGAATTCCTAACTTTTTTAAATGGGCCATTCGCTGCTGTGATTTGACAGGAAAATGACAGACATCTTTTTAAAAAGGAAGGTTTATTCCACAGCTGAGGCTTTATGAGTGCGGGAAATATAACAGTGGCTTGAATTCAAGTCAATTAAGCAACAGATAACTCATTAACCACATTACTTGATTTAACGTTCTGCTCATGCACAGATTACCCATAACATTAACACTGCTGTCAGGTGAGGTAAATAACTATCTAGTTATTTTGTTTCGGCACCTGTTGGGTTGGGAGTGAGCGCACAGCCAGTTCTTGAAGTTGAAGCAGGAGAAATGGGTGAGGATCTGAGCCACTTTGATAAGAGCCTTATTGTGATGGCATCTCCAAACAACAGGACTTGTGGAGTGTTGCAGATCTGCAGCATCTCAAAGGGGAGCTCCTGTTGTACAAAATGTAAATGTTGGTTCTGATAGAAAGGGGCCAGAACCACAGTGCACCACAGTCACCTGCTCACTAAAAGTGTTAATGTTAGATTAATGCTGTGTGTGTGTGTGTGTGTGTGTGTGTGTGTGTGTGTGTGTGTGTGTGTGTGTGTGTGTGTGTGTGTGTG
>JBBIGC010000013.1:8603914-8615695 GCA_037576955.1 Lepidarchus adonis | reverse complement strand
CTCTCTCTCTCTCTCTCTCTCTCTCTCTCTCTCCCTTTCTTGCTCTGTGTGTGTGTGTGTGTGTGTGTGTGTGTGTGTGTGTGTGTGTGTGTGTGTAATCCTGAAGATCCCAGCAACTTTGAGGCCATTCAGTCTCTCTCACATTACATACATCCATATGGCCCTGGGTTACATGGTGTGTGTATGTGTGTGTGTGTGTGTGCATGTGTGTGTGTGTGTGTGTGTGTTTCCATCTGCCTGTGTTTTAGAATGCTGCACCAGCACTGTACATTATGGAGCGCTTTTCAAAACATCTCTTTTCTCACTGAGTGGACTTAAATCTGCGTCCTACTTTTCCATGAACAATAGTAACCACAACAACAACAACGATATTAATACAATATTCAAATCATACACACAGGCCTGTAAGGAGGTGCAGATTGAGCAAAGCTGCACCTCCTTTAACACAGTGTGAATATAGTAACTTCACAGTGCATCAGTACAAGTGTTTTTTTATTAGTTAGCATGAAAACAACAACAACAAAAATACTACTACTAATAATAAGAAATAATAAGAAATCTGATAAGAACCATAAAATACTACCACTACTAATAATAATAACTTGTTATAACTGTAAATGATGTCAATGGTGGTGACGTGACAGGTCACGTGATGCTTTACCTGCGGCGCTGATTCTGAGTTGTGGGCGGGGCTGGGCGCAGTGACTCCGCCCCGCTGGAGTCCCAGTGTGTATTCGCTCTCAGAGGGTCCTGTGTGCGCTGTCTGTCGCTCGCTTTCCACTGGAAGAGCTTTAAACCCCTCGTGTGTGTGTGTGTATGTGAAGGAGCGAGTCAGTCTCTCTGTGCTGCTGAAGACCGCTGTGGACCTGGCGGGGGTCTGTTAGCGCTGGCGCGCTGAGGGGACGCGAGGAGCTGCGCTGGTACGGCGGTCAACTCTGGACAAGTTGGACTTTTTTTAAAGCGAGGAAATAAACAGTTGTAATTCGCTTCTGAGGTCCGTGCACTTTCGCACCACGTTGGACCGGAAAGCGGCATATGGTGTCGGGACAGAGCGCGGCGTCGTGTTTAGGGTAAAAGCCAGGAGAAGAGCGTTTAATTCATCAGTCGTGTTTCCGGCTCACAACACCTTTACCCGCGTGTTGCCGTGGTAGCGGAGAGCTGCAGGTGCGCGCGCTACGATGAGCTGTAGCTGAAATCGGACGCGTCTTCACTTTGTGTCATGCGCGTGAGCCGCTCGGGCCGGAGCGGCGCTATGAAGCCCACGGAACTGCTGCTGCTGCTTCTGCCGGGACTCCTGCTGCTCTCTCCGGCCCCCTGCGCGCGAGCAGCCGCCATCAGCCAAGGAGGTGAGTCGTTGAGCCTAAAGCCACGCAGCTGCCTCGTGCGAGGAGGAGCGACTCCTTTTGTTTTGGTTTCTTTCTCAATGAAAACTCCTTGGCGGGAAGCAGGTGCTCAGCCGCAGCTGGGTGCTCGCTCTGGGCTGCAGAAAGTGGAGCTCCTGCTCCTGGAAGGAGGCCCGCCTCCCCGCGGTTTTAGTGCCTCCTCTGCCTCAGGAAGGGGTTGGTAGTGAGTGGTGGGGTCTGGGGCTCTGAGCCTGGTTTATGAAGGGAAAGTACAACTTCTGCAGAGCCATGCTGAGAACTTTGGGGGACCACCCAGGGGAGCCCAAATCCAGTCCTGGACACCACAGGTGGATCCTCAAACAAACTCACTCACCATGGCAACGGACAGGTGAGCCGAAGCAGGTGTGTTTGAACAAACTGTGCTGGACACCAGCCTGAATCATCTCACCTGTCGAGGTTTATTGAGACCTGGGTTCTCCAGGACTGGATTTGGGTTCTCCTGGTGTAAGACGATGAGCAGTGTTGTCATGCTGTACTAGTCAAGGCAAGTTTATTTAAATATCACATTATCATGGCCATTCAATGTGCTTTACAGGGTTAAATGGAAATAATATGATAAAAGCATAAAAAGAAATAAAAGTGATAATCAAAACAAGCTTAGAGAATAAAATAGAATAAAATGTATTAAAAACAAAGCATAAAAGATACTGATAACTATACTAGGGCTAGTTATAGCGCAGGTCGGTGCAGGACCGTATCTGTATGTCAGATTCTGTCTCCTCTCGAGCGTCAGGATTCACGTTAATGGTTGAACGTCGGGCTTTGTTTGGGTGCTTGTGCATGTGCAAGACAGGTGCAAGAAAAACTGCAAAAGTAGTTAAAGTCAGTCGCAGTTTTCTGCCTGTTGTTATAATCTAATATTCCTATTGCTGTCATTGTACTTGATGCTTTGGCATCAGTTTGAAAATTTTCATAAAATTTGACGTCGCTCCCAGACGACACAGAAAACCTTCGTCCCAGCTGCTTGGAGAACGTTTTTACAACATCCAAAAAATGTTCAAAAAACATGTTCATGAAGGACATTTACCATGGTCATTCATTCATTCATTCATTCATTCATTCATTCATTTATGCATTCATTTATTCATTTATGTATTTATTCATTCATTCATTTATATATTTATTTATTCATTCATTTATTCATTTATGTATTTATTCGTTCATTCATTTATATATTTATTTATTTATTCATTTATTTATTTATGTATTCATTTATTGATTGATTGTGTATTTTAGATTGATTGATTGATTGATTGTGTATTTTAGATTGATTGATTGATTGATTGTGTATTGTAAAAACATTTAACAATAATTCATACTTCTAGACCTCATCTTTTTAAAGTTGCATCATCTTTCCTCATATAGAATCAGCTGCTACAGGAGCTGTTTAGTTTCTGTCCCGTGTGATAAAGAATTTTTTTCACACTTCGCTCTTTGCGTAACTTCCCCAATCGTCTGCCCTGTTGATTCTCCCCTACCCCACGTTTTGTGTCTTTCTTTCTGTTTATCTGTTATCAGTTTCCCAATCTTATGGAGCAGGTTCGTATCCCGGCTCTTAGTGCTGAATGGAGAAATCCTCAGCGGTGACCATATGGCCATGGCCCAGGCCAAGTCTGTCATGTGACCGGGGGCACATGGAATAAAGGCTCTGTGGGCGAAGGGCTGTGATGTAGTGCTGTATCTGATAAATTGACCAAATCCTCAATCATTTGCAGAGCAGATGGTTTTCAGTGATTTACAATGACATCAGTTTATGTAGTAAGTGCATAAAGCAGCTTCTGTCCATCCAATGTTTCTTCTGCAGCCTTGGGTGTTTATCAGGGATGCATGATGATAACATGTTTCTCTGCATTTGTACACAATGCTGAAGTTCCTGTAGCTCTAGCTCAGTTCAGTTACTCGTACGTGCTGTAAACGATGTTAGTTTGCAGCTAACGCACGTTTTAAGTGTTTGCAAACTATAGATCAGTTTGGTTTCTCCACCAAATTGATCTTGAAATTCATCATCAATTTTTGTAATTACATTTCAGCAATTTTGCAGATTTTTTATCGCAGCCCTAAAAGACTGTATACTGTTACCATTGGTATTTTTATACATTTAAGCCCAGGATGTTTTCCCATTAAAAACCAAATTAACTCCAGTCTTAAAGTCTAATTTGGGTCCAGAAAAGTGGCCCAAAGTGTTATCAGTGTCATTGACAAAGGTCTCATTAATAACGTTCACCAGATACCACTTAATGTAGTCACTACAGATTTTACAGCAGCATGATTTCTTCACTGTGTGGTCCCACCATCGAAACTCCTAGTTTTACCTCACCCACCCTACTGAGATTGCCAGAGGCTGTGTGTGGGAAACAGAGCTAAGCTGACCCCCCCATATAACACCCAGCTTCACTCAGCTAGCTGTGTTGCTAATACCCCTCACATGACACTGATTAGCAGCTAAAATACAATGGCTATCAAAACTCACAATGGAGAAACCTTATGAGACATGACCAGAGTGACCAGAGTCCTTCGCCAAGCTAAGAGGGACATTTATAAAACCTTTTAGGAATTTTTAGTCATTATGCATTAAGTCCCCCAGTCACTTCATTATTTATGTATTTATTTTTGTAAATAATTTATTTATAATTCATTATTGGGATTAGAGGGTTTGGTCTCTGACCCCTTTGAGGCCGCCTCACTCTAAAATTAATGTGTGGGAACAAAATATATAGATATAACAATATTTCACATTCCCATTTATCGGTTTAATGTTCCTCCATTTGCTGGGAACAGATTTACTCATTTTAATATATTTAAAGACTGTGTAAGTTTCTTGTAGCCAAACGCATACAACTCGAGGAATTTTAAACACTGATTTCCTATTGGAGTAGCATTAGCATTATCCCTTAAGTTGGTGGACAGTAAGACTTTACTGAAAGCCCTTCATTGGCGTCAACTGACATAAACCTATATAGACATTGAAAAAGGTTTATACCTGCAAGCATCGGTTCTTATAACACTTCATGTTGTAGAAGAACGAACACTTGTTGGAATGTATGTTTATAAATGTTTATGAAGGTTTATGCCGGTTGTCATGACAGCTTTATATACGTAGGAGTCATGATGTCTTAAGTGTTAGATGAAAACTTCTTGTTATTAGGTTGAGCGTGTGTATGGTGGTTGAGGAGACAGCAACCTGTTCATATTGGTCTTTATTTACATTTACATTTGCAGCGTTTGACAGACACTCATATCCAGAGCAACATACACCAGTGGTTGTAGGTCTGTTCTTCTATCTGTAAAGCTAAACTTTATGCTGGAAGTGGTTTACTTGCTTCATCTTCATCACTTTGCACAGGCAAGTCAGCTTGGACAACAGTGCACATTCTAACATACAGTATATCTTCCAATATCCAGGCATTTATTAAAAAAAATATTCAAATTATTAATAGAGACAGGCGTTTATTGGAGACGGGCTATTATTGGAGACGGCAGAGGGAATGGTCATGGGTATTTACATCCACAAAATTTCATGCAGCTTCTTGACATACATTTTGACAGAAGATAAAGCATCATGACTAAAATCATCTGTCTGTCTGTTCGGTGGCTGTTATTGTGGGAGTGGTTTAGCACCGAATGCAGCGATAAGTTTAAACAGAGCTACTTAACTACCATCAAGATCAGGGGTGCTCAAAATTTTTTGGCTTGCGAGCTACTTTTAAATTGACCAAGTCAAAATGAGCTACGAACAATAAAAATGCTAAAAAAAATTACACAGAGAGAGAGAGAGAGAGAGAGAGAGAGAGAGAGACAGATAGAGAGAGTATACTTTATATTTAAAATATATATTGTTTATCTTGCATAGCAGCATGAACATGTTTGGCTCAATGCAGTGATGTACATATATGACCATCAACAGCCATAGCTGCAAAATCCAGATATAATCCCCTCACTTTTCATGTGCAGTGACGCTTGTTACAAATGATGACGCTGGATTGGCTGTACTGTATGTCAATCAACTCCAAACGCCACAGTGGGGATGGATGATTGGCCTTATCTGTACCTCAGTGTTTTCTGTGGCTCGTGGTTCACTTGCGTTTACTGTGTGGTCTCACGTGTGCGGTAGTTTATGTTGAAAGGCAGGGCTCCGCGATCGAATAGCGATGTCTTCACGATCAACCGGTAGCTCGCGATCGACGTATTGAGCACCCCAATCAAGAACCTTTAGCTATCGCGACAGAAATGAGTAATTACGCACGTTATACTCATAACTGTCTTCAGAAATCAGAGGTTTGTTTTAAGCCGATTCGTACCTTTTAGGGAATAAATTCTGTTAAAACACGGAGGTAGAAAGTCATAGTGGAGACTATTTGTCGCGACATCTCTTCAAACCCGGCGTTTATTGGAACCAGGCATCAATAAGAGACGGACTATTATTCGAAGATATACGGTACATCTGTGTAATCTACTCATTCACTGTGGGACACGTTTGCTGTTACAGACCCTAAATGCGAGACTGTGAATATGGTCCGACTTTCTCCGTCAATGAAAATGGAGGAGGTTCACCACAGCCTACTCAGGGTCATGATCCTTGTCTTCTCCACCAACGTCACTCCTTCACTGTAGGTGGTGGAGACCGTTTCCCCAGCAGAAAGCACATTTCAATCAGCGTCACTTACAATGAGCCCATGGATGATTTGGCATAGCTAACGTAAGCAGGACTTTGCCTGCTGAGCTAAACGAAGAGCCAAACACTGTGATTCTGTGTGTGGAGTTTGTCATGAGGGTGAGGGTTTATTCATACAGTGTGTGCTCCAAGATTCCGCTGACTTTCTTTCCTCTGAAGACGCACTCCTTCCTACTGAATAAATGAATAGATTCCTTGCTTTGCACAAGGTTAGCGTTGCAGCTTAAACTTTAATGCACATGCCTGAAAATGTTTTTTGTGGGCGTTAATATTTCACTGCTTTTCTCTAGGGAGCTCCCTCGCCATAATTTGATTGTGTAAATTGGTGCTGTATTGATTTGATTATCTTTTCTCAAGGTTATATTCATATTAACCAGGAAAAAACACACATCGTAAGATAAGAGCAGGGGGGCTGAGAGCAGCCTCCAGACTGAGAAGGTCAGGAGGAGGGTCACAGACAGCCGAGGTCAGATGTTAAGGGTCAGTCTGCTTCAGTGAACAGATTGCCCGGATTGATTTGGGGATTTTCTCCTGACTTACTTCTGTCATCTCTCCTCCAGATTAAAGTTCTTGAATCATCCAGGATTGGAGTTCTAGCACGGTTTGAGAAGTGTAGCTATAGGCCTGTGTAAGCTGTTACTTAAAGAGGCATAAGCTAAAAATAGAAGGCTGATCTAGAATCAGTTACTGGACACATTACCAGCCCAGTCTTAGAAGCAGGAAACTATAAACGGTTTTAATGGGAAGTTTACCTCACGGGTTACCAGTAATACAATGACAGCAAGCTTTTATTATGGATGGTTATAACTGGTTATAACACATTTATAGAGGTCAAAGCCAGAGCTTTGCCAGAGAAAGAAGTGATGTCACAGGTAGCCAGTGTTTACTGTCTGTCTGCCTTCCCTAATAGTGCAGTGGCTGTGTGATGCATAATGACGGGGGGCTAGTGTGTAGGCACGCTTGCTGTGTTTGGACAGAGAGGAGTTGAATGGCAGGGCTCCAGAGGTATATATTCTAGCAGGTGTGAGGAGGTCGTTTTGTCTGTGTAGGCGCATATTTCCAGTGTTGGAACAAAACCTTGTATCTCTGAAGGGATAACTTCACAGGAGCATCAAAGACTTAAGTGGCCTTTAATGTACAGTATTTTTAGCTCTTATTTTAGGGTCTTAAATATTTTATTTGGCTTCATTTATCTAGTAGATTTGACATGTTATAATGGTTTTTGACCGTAGGCTGTGTTAATGGCTTTAATATAGGTTCGCCACCGCTTTGGCCTGTTGTTTGTTAATATAGCCCACTTGAACTGAAGTAGGTCTTAATGTCCTTTCAGACTATGACAGTTAATCTCAAAATGTAGTACAATTCCACTTTGTGAAATGCATATAATCTGTGAAAGTGAAACATATAATAATGTGGCACACATACATACACTGGATATTAAGCCACATGCATTTATAGTGTATATATAAGTCATGTTTATTTATCATACGCTATGTGGTTTAACCATTATTGCTTCAAACATTTGTAGAAGACATTTGAAAAGCAGAAACCATGACGTGCTCATTTCTCTCACATGACCTACCTTATGTTTTGCATCTCAACACACCCTGCTTTGATTAGCCAAATCACACACATTCTGCTGTTATGAATTGTAAGGTGATACTCTAAGCATTGGGGTGTGTAATATTATTCTCTGACTTCTCGCTTCTGAATGTTTGGAGATGTTTTTGTGCAGCACCAAATCTCTGTTTGAAAATGTGTATGCACTTTCTATTATGTGAAGAAATGGGAAGAATGGACCAATACATATGGTGGACTGAAAAGATCTTTACTTTCTTGTATAAATTACCATTTAAAAAGACTTTAAAAAGAATTTAGTTTGTGAAGAAAGGTGTGTGTGTTTGCTAAACTGTTGTATAGTCAATTCTAAACTGGCAGCAGCTCAGGGACCCACGCAGGGCAGTGGTTGACTAGTGGTTAGGATTTTGCCCTTGGGATTGGGAGTGGTACCCAGGTACTACTGAGGTACTTTTGAGTGAAGTACTCTACTCCTCGGGCGCTGTTGATAGCTGTCTGCTGCTCCACGTGTGCACGTGTGATGTGTTAAGTGCAGAGGTCACATTTTGTGTGATTGGGTGTTTTCACAATGGCAAATAGTCACTTTCAATTAGTTTTCACTTTGAATGCAAACAACTATGGCGGTTTTTGAACTGATATATAAATGAATTGCTTTATAAAGTATTTAGTAAACAAATGAACAAGAAAATACATTGGTCACAAATAATAAAAAATAAAATAAATGCAAAACTTGTTTAACAGTCCAAATCAAAACAAACTTGACATGTGTTCCCAACTAAAATTCATATTCATATCTGTTTATAACTGGGTAATAACAACCTTTCTTGACTCTATTTGCCTTTTTTCAAATGTGGTACCTACTACATGACAGAATGGTATTTTTTGTATCTACTCTGTCATTGTTCCAAGTTAGCTGAGTAGGTACCAAAACATGGTGTGAAATGACTGAAGACTGCTGATTGGTCAGAGAGAATCACATCTGTACAAACCTGCCATTTCTAAAAATGCCAAGCTACTATAGCGACCACAGATTTTCTTTTCACTGATCAATTCTCAGTTCACTAAAGCATTACTGTTAGTTTCGAGAGAATAGTAATTACAGGGGAAAACCAGCAATGTACTAAGTACCAAACAGTGAGTCAGCTCAACCCCATTCAGTACTATGCAGTGAAAAAGTGAGTATAGAATGTGAGTATGAGTGTTTAAAGTAGTTTGATGGGGCAGCGTCTTGTTTTTTGCTTTCTGTTAATTAAAGCACGGGAATAAAACCACCCAGACGAGCAGCATCTGGATAGTGGTGGGCTACTGTGCGTGGGAGGGGCTTTGTAGGGTCTACAGCTTAGTGTAGTAGGCAGTTAGTGAACGTGTATGACTGCGTATGTATACCACACCTGGAAAGGGAATTACTGGCTTTATATGTGCACTATAAACACACACAAAAACACACTCTCTCTGAATGTGTCCCGTTTGCTGAGGAAATCCTAAGATACTTCTGCCTTTCATGCCCTAAGGTTCATGAGTACACTGTATAAATGTATTGTGTTGATTGAGCCAATAGAAATGCTCAGAAATGAAAACTTCCGAAGGATCTGCTTTGTGTAATAAAACACAGACAGGGTTTGGCCTATTGCTCAAAACAACGTGCTTCATGTGGGTTTGTCACAGGTTGTGTGAAAATCGTTGTCGTCAGGTTCTTCCGCCTTTTACAGCACCTGAAGCTACACTGACCCTAAATCACATCGATGCTGCAGCTGCAGAATGATGCAGTGGACATATCTCACAGTTGCCACTGAATGCACCCTGCTCTGATTGGCTGACCACTCACTGAGCTAATGAATATTGCATTAACCTCTCAACAGTGACGAATGAGGCGACTGGCTGTGGGTCAGAGGGCTGGGCTTAGAACCAAGAAGCTGTTGAACTCAGCACTGTACTGTTAGCAGCCTATTGATTTTAAAGCAGGAACGACACAAGATGATGAGGACAAAGGAATATGTGTCTATTGATCTGGAGGTGGATGTTTTAGTGATGCTTCAGAATGCAGTGGTTTGCTTTGGTCTTATTAAATTAGAGTCTCTCTCTCTCTCTCTCTCTCTCTCTCTCTCTCTCTCTCTCTCTCTCTGTATCACTCTCTCTATTCGTGGTCTCTGGTTTGGGGTCTGATCCAAGTACTGTAGTCCCAGTAAGGAAGCCCAGCTTGTGTATTCAGCTCTTAATGGCAGGATGCAGCCTTGAGAGAACAAAGGAAAGCTGTGGAGCGCTTTCTGTCTATGCACACACACACACACACACACACACCGCTAGTCTGTTTAAATCAGCAAAGTCCTGACTAATGGATTTGTGTGTTTTTGTGGAGGATGGGTGTATATGTTCACGTGGCAGAAAGCAGAGGGTGTAAAATCCATTCCTCGTTAGCTCTTCTCTCTTTCATCCCTCTTTTATTGGGCTCTAATGGCAGACTGGGTGGCAGTTAAAACTGGGTGACTTAAAAAATACTGAGGAGAGATTTTATTAGTCAACCAGAGTGATATTTTTTTTCATTTTAATGTTCCCACCCTTTATTTGGCTTGAGACCATGGCTTCACCTTATATTTCTGGCTATATTAACTCTGTTCTAATGGCTGGTAATGACTGTGTAATGCGTGTTTAATAAAGGTGTAAGAGGACGGGGTAAACGAAGACTTGTTACTGGCTTCAGGAATTGCATCAGGTGGGTTAGGAACACTGTTTTAGAACCAGGGTGCTAGAGCTAGTAATGGCAGCTGTTGTAAGAGACCCTACAACAGGAAGACAGGACCAGGCTGATTATAGGTCAGTTACAGAACTAGATTATTAGATTATATACATACAAAACAACCAGTGTATAGTTAATGCATAAACTGCATAGTAACAATATGTCAGACGATAATTAACATAATTTTTAAAGTAGTTAATCTCTCACTTTTTTGCTCGATTCTCCATAATTACGTTGTTGAGATATAAATAAAGTCACATAGTAGTTTAATGCAATGGTGACAGTGTATACAGTGTTAATATAGCCATTTAAAAATGATCAGTAAACCGAAACATGTCTTTGGAGTTAGTATGTAGTGGTAAAGGTGAAGGGGTATATTTCTTTGAGTACTTTTTTGCTTTTTAACATAAAATGTACCTTTCTACAATGAATGGATTTAAAAGTTTAAGCCCTCTCATGATCTCAGACCTCTCATGACTTAACAACACAAGCATCAGGCAATGTTTTCATAACTGTCCTATTACCTGTTGTGACCTGATTGTTTCCCCCTAGAACTGAGTATCAAGCACTCAGAATGAAGCACATGCACTTTTGAGCATCAGAAACTTTAAAAAAACAACATTTATTGATGCATTTTGCATTGGAAAATGTGAAAGCGCCGCCCCCTCACAGCAAGAAGGTGGTAGGCTTGATTTTTTGTGTTTGTAAGCTCTCTCTGAGTTCGCATGTGTTTCCTCCACATGCTCCGGTTCCCTCCCACTGTGGTTTAGGTTGACTGGCTAGACTTTTGCCATATCGCCCACCCTCAATCCAGACACATGCCCATATGCAACACCAACCACAGTATGCAGAATGAACCTGAGACCACTGCGGCTCCTGTGTGTGCGGTGGGTGTGTGTTAAAGTGATGCTGTGCAATTTTCAGCATGTGGAAGCTGTGCAACAGATGCTGCACTCACTCTCATTCCCCCTCTCTCTCATTGTAATATGAAGCTAAAAGCTTCGGGTGCCTCTTCAGAGAGAAAAAAACGGTCAAATAGATGATTTTTCATACATCTGCCATTAAGTCCTTCTAGACTTTTTTTTAATAACAAATGAAAATTGCTTGGACTTGTGCCAAGTAGGCCATTGTAAGAATACAGTGTGGCAGGAAATTCTGTGTGTGTTTTCCACAGCTTCCTCCTCTGTGGTTTAGTGTGTGTGTGGCGTGTGTGTGTTGGGAAAGAGTGCGGCCTGGTAGGAAAGCATTATCATCTGAGCCCATTATAGTAATTGAAGTGTTCAGCTCTGGCGAAGTGTAGAGTGGTTCTGTGCCAGGTCTGATGAGGGAGAGAGGGAGAGAGAGAGAGAGAGAGAGAGAGAGAGAGAGAGAGAGAGAGAGAGAGAGAGAGAGAT
>JBBIGC010000013.1:8557871-8568071 GCA_037576955.1 Lepidarchus adonis | reverse complement strand
CCCCTGTCCTACACTCAGTACAGAAGGCCCCCCTGTTCCTACACTCAGTACAGAACGCCCCCCTTTCCGGCACTCAGTACAGAACATCCCCCTGTCCTACACTCAGTACAGAACGCCCCCCTGTCCTGCACTCAGTACAGAAAGCCCCCCTGTTATACACTCAGTTTCATGCCTCATCATTTGACTCTGAAGAACCTGAGGATTTGCACAGGACAAATCTAACAATTGGTGTCATGGAACAAGATTGGTGCGAAGAACTTGGAAGTAGTGATTTCATATCTGCCAACCAAAGACACTGAAAGCGCGCATTCAACTGAGGTAAGACCTTCCTAATTTGTCTTGGCTGGAGGCTGGAAAATTCTATTCCTAACTTTAAAACCCAATTGAAATAGTCATTTTGATGAAGATAAGTAATCGGTAACAGAGACTGTGGAATTCCTAAAATATTTGTCCGCTCAGAAGATTAAAGACTAGTCGATTTGTGAGAGGTACCTATTGGTGAAATCAAGTACTTGTAGGCGACTTTTGGAAGTTGAGAATGTCAAAGCTCCTCTGGAGCAGACGAGCTTATGGCAGGGCAAACTCGACTGTGGGAACAGTGATGGGACTGGCTCCCCCAGAGATCACGGTGGAGGAGATGCTGAGAAGTCTTAGTGAGTATTTTGAGTCAACTTGAGTTTGGAGTCTGTTGCTAAAGAGAGTTGTGCCAAATTTGACCTTAAAGCAGACTGTGGAGGGATTTGGTTATTAGATGGTATTAAACAAGCTTGGGGCAAAATGGAATGTACAGAACATCCTCCTGTTATACACTCAGTACTGACTGCCCCTAACCCTGCATTGTCATAATTACATTGTGTCAGTAAATACTAGTAGTCATATTAGTTAAGATACAGAGTGTAGTCGAGATACGTCAGGTTTCGAGTCCTCTGAGTGTGATGTAATGCAAATTTTTTTTGCAAAAGTTTTAAGTTTTGTAATGATGTTTCAGAGGCTTTATTGCACAGCACTGTGCTTTATTAACAGCCAGCAACATGAATGCTCTCATATTACAGTAAAGCATTTAGGAAATGTTGCTCCAGATAGATATGCCCTTTTAAATTACTTCAACGTACACCACAGCAGTGAATACATTGGAGAGGTGACTTGTGGCAAAACCACACTGACAGTGCTTTAGCACAGTGCACTATTAACCCCCCAATTCACAGTGAATAAAACAAACAATACAGCAAAAACAGCGCAAACCTACCTTTTCTCTCCCCATCGCAGGCTAACACAGTGCACATGCTCACCTCATGGTGCTCGCGTATTACTATAAATCATTTAATAAGCATTCAACTGAATTCTACTACGATATAACAGTAAATACCGTAATTTTTTAAAGCCAGTTACATCACCTCTAATTTTCGTAAGTTGAGTACGATGTAAGTCAAGGACCCCCTGTATATGTGTTTAGAGCAGGTTTGAATATGTATGAAGACTTACTCTTAGAGGATTCTCATTGAGGTATGGAGGTTCTCCTTCTACCATCTCAATGGCCATGATACCCAGGGACCAGATGTCCACTTTAGGGCCGTACGCTTTACGTGTGACAACTTCAGGGGCCATCCAATAGGGTGTACCCACCATGGTGCTGCGTTTACTCTGCTCTGGAGTGATCTGAGCACAGAAGCCGAAATCCGCTACACAGCATCAAGGAGAACACAGAATCAAAAAATGTGTCACATCTGCTGTCAACACCTGCAAATATGTCAAAACACAAGTACACCCAATAGAAATTAAATTTTAGCATTTTCATTTCCCCTTCTGATACATCATTTACAAATAAAGGCGATTATTCTCAATTGACAGACAACACTGACATTCCATTAATTACATGGAAAAAGTAAGTTCAACCTTATGTTTATCACACTTTCAAGTCCATACATTTATTTATTTATATTGCGTCTTATTTAAACTTGACATTAAGCGCTGGTGTTCTCTTTGCTACTGTAGTGTCATCATGTCAACTCTCTAAGGTCTTCTGAATAGATGTCTTGGAGTCTCGTGAGGAATTTAAAAAGATCTCAAAATATTAAAAAAAAAAATTTCACTGTGTGAACATCATCTACAAGTGGATCTACATCTACATTTCATTAGAATGAATATTAGACACGTCTGACCTGTATGGAGGAGTGTCAGAAAAAGAACATTAAAGCAGGGCGACACTTCACCAAAGAACTGACAGCCAAAGACCAGACCTTCTGTTATTGTGCAGACAGAGCTGTTTGGTCACAGTATCAGTGCACATGTGTAGTGCAGAACGAACACAGCTTTTCAGGAGAATGTGCTACAAACGTATCCTACAAGCAGATGGTAAGCAGTCTCCCTTTCTCCTCCTCCAGATGACTTTTCAGCAATAACACTGCAGGGACTGTTAATTAGCTGTGCTGCAGGATATCGGTAATTAAAGCTAGGTATGAAAATTATTAACCAAGATCTGGCACAAAATAATGTCTCTTGTTTTTTTAAGAGGGTGAAACTCACTCAGTTTGACAGAGCCGTCCATCCCCAGCAGCACATTGTCACTCTTGATGTCTCTGTGAATGACCTGGTTAGCGTGCAAGAACTCCAGAGCTTGCAGGCACTGAGGAGGAGCCAGAGAGAAGAGTCATGGTGAAAAACAGTGCTGGGGCACCACACCACCAGGGGGTGCTACTCTTCTAGCTTATGACACCATGTGTGTTTCTGGCTGTAGTGACAGAGAAAGCACTACCTCTCTGCAGACAGCTGCGATCTGAGCTTCATCCATGCATGTCTCTGTGACCACGTCCGTCAGAGAACCTCCAGCTAAATACTCCATCACCACAAACAGCTCCTCACCAACCAGGAAACTACACACACAAACAAGCATGTTTCTAAGCCAGCCAGACAGGCAGTATGTGGTTGAAATGCAGGGGCAGAGGCACACTGACCTGTCTAAGAAGTTAACAATGTTTGGGTTCTTCAGCTCTTTCATCACCAAAATCTCATTAATGATCAGCTCCTTCTTTGGCTGCTTCTGCAAGTTAATCTGCTTTATGGCAACCTACAAAACACACACACACACCTGAGTATCAGGTACAACTGCGCATAAGTGTAGTTTCTAATCAATGCTTAAAAAAGAAAAAAATATACATGTAAAGAATAATCCTTGCTTCAAGTAAAAAAGCTATAACTAGGTGCTGGTACAAACTTCTCCTGCCACAAATGCAGGACTGGATTGATTGTTTATAATGGGAAAAAATTTCTTTCTGCTTGAATAACCAAAAAGACATGTTTGTCGATATTAAGTCCAAGTAAATCAAGTATATAGCCCCTATTGAACCAAATGTCTTCTTGTTATAAATTTTAAGTTCAATATATAGTTACTGTCTATAAATCCCCCTTTCTTGTGTAAATGTTTTTTTTTGTTTTTTTTATAACTGAGAGAAAACAGTGATGGACTGGTTTTCTGTCATGAAGAGCTGTTGGTTACTACGCAAGTTATAAAGGTAGAGTGACAGAAGTGATGAACAGACATATTTGTATCTCTGTTTAATGAAAACTTAAATAAAATGTAAAAAATAAAAAGAACAAAATATAAACAACAACATGGCAACAGACGATTCACCTCTTGTCCTGTAGCAACATCGATGGCAGTAAACACCGTACCGGACGCCCTGTAGACACAGATTACACACTAAATCACACACAAAAAGAACAACATGCACTTCCAGTCTTTAGCTCAAGATGTGATGTATTTTACAATATAGGAACACGTGGAAACACTGTCAACAGCTCGCAGATTTTAACTTCTCACTCTTAACTCTATAATGAATGTGGTTTCCAAACTAAGACAGTAAAATAAGAGATTTCACAGCTTCACCTTCACATACACACTCACACACACACACACTCACCCTTGTCCAATCTTTTCATATCGAGTGTATTTCTTTTTCGGGTCTCCAATGCTCACTATTGTTCCTGAAAACCAAAATTAAAACTTCTGTTTAGTTCAGGAAATACAAACACAATAGAAGCCATGAAGACAAGAGCCTTACTGAGTTTCTCCATGATCTCCTCATCTGTCATCTTGCCCTTGCCCTTCTTCTGCCGGTCGGCAGATCTGGAGGCATCAGAATCTGCGCTGGCCGCTGGTAGGGGCAGGGGGTCAATCATGGAAGGACGTGTCAGGATCTGGAAAAGTTGAGGAAAACGAGATACGGACAAAAACAGAGAAACATACAATTACCATAATTATTATAAACACCATCTCCATTAACACCAATATCACCATTACATCACGGATATCATGACTATTATAAACACCATTACTCTTATCATCATAACATTATAAAATTTATTATCCTCTCCACTACCATCACAATCACTCTGAGAAAATGGAAATGCAGTAAACGTCCTAGAGAAACTGGGAAACCTGTGAGGGTCCTGCACCTACACAGACCTCTGCTCTTTTACTGCACTACACTCAGACGGTAAACTTGCTGAAAGGTGGATGATCACTTACAGATTTGGTATGTTCAGGGCGGGGGGCAACTACTGGTGGAGGTGCGTCATCATCATCAAAATCGTCAAAGTCCTTGGCACTTGGGGGCGATACCTCTGAGCCTTTCTTTGCTGGTGGGGCATCTTTATCTGCAAAACAAATGAAATTTACCATAAATCACGCCGGTTCAAATCTGGAGATGTAGTTGCACTCAGAGCAGCAAGGAGTAGGACCCTTCAGGGATAAAAAGGGCCAAAGCCAACTAAGCTTTCAAGATTTAGAACCACTTCTCCACCAATGACTCCAGGAGCATGTGGAGGGACCAAGAGCATTACTGACTATACCAGAAAAGCTGCCATGGTGGGACTCATCACTAGGCCACCACTGTCCCAAAAAGTACGAATACAGGCCACACCTGTTGGCGGTTTATTTACCGGCCCTTAAAAGAACCCCGGAAATGGTGCACCCTCTCGAGGAGAGTTCGCACTAGGCACTCAAACTCAAAAGTGGACATATTTACCTGTAAAGCTGAGGTATTTCTGCTTTCCGTTGCCCGTTGAATCGTAGAATTTAAGCACATCAAGGACAGCTTGAGGATTTTTCTTCTGCTCTGATTTGGTGATGTTGGAGGTCTGCAGGAGTCGAGCCCACTGCTCTGGCATGCCCTGCAAAAACAAACACTACGTTGAAGACTCTGTGTGTCGGATATGCTACCCAATCTGTACCTGTACTTCTTCTGGGCTAGGCTAGGTTAGGCTAAGTTACACTAGAAAACATGACAGTGGCATATAATGGTAAATCTCTCAGTTGACAATCAGATTGAGTAGTGCAGAGCAGTGCTTCACCATCAAAAGGTGCAAATAGTGTGTGTGTGTGTGTCTCACCGTGAACTCTCCCGTTACAGCATCAAAGCCCACATGAATGGTGTGTTCAAAGTCTGACGGAGGAGAAATCTCTGGTCGTTCTTTATCTTTATCTTTTTTTCTTCCTCCTGACAAAAAAGATAAATTTAGTTTTTTAACGGAGTCTGCAATTTTTCCAGATACATTGTTTATTTGATTTGGATTTTAATGAACACTTTTCAATTCAGATTATTTAATAATTATTATAATTTTCATCTTTTATCTGAAAATACGTTATTTCACCTTTTCACAGTTGAATGTGAACAGTGATTGATGTCTTCAGCAGTAAAATCTCAAACGAGGTTCGGTTCAGGGCAGATAATGTAAGTGAGCAGAACAGGGGCTGAATGTCCTGAAGCAGCTCATCCCAAACACAGGAACGCTGCTGCCCAAAACTCTTCTACAGCCCACTCAGACCTTTTAACAACTACTCTGATCATCACACAGTTGTCCCACCAAGAAGAAGATTCACCAGACGTCCTGGACCAAACTCAAGACTACTGTGTTAGTGAAACCGCATGACTCTAGCAGCCCACCTGCAGAACCTGGACCCCCCCCCCCCCCCCACTCTGGGAATAAATATAGGACAGTGTGTTGAAAGAGTTTGACCTCTGACCTTTCTCTGCTGAGAAGATGGAGATGATTTTGTTGCGAGAAGGCTTCTTCTCCTCAGGTACAGAGGGGAGGGGCTTTGAGCTGTGATTGGTTGGAACTCCATCCTTACTGCTTGTGCTGCTCATTCTGACTGGGGGGGCAGGGGGCTTGTCATCCAGCTCGCCGTTATCAGACATGACAGGGAAACACACACACCCACACGTGGAGCTTTACAGGCTGACCTGCAGGGGCAGACAAAAAGCATTTTTTACAACACTGATTAAAAACCCCTCCAAGAAATTTACCTTTTGAATTAACAAGCTTGTTAAAGGCACAAAGGGATGGAGCCATGACCCATGCTTGCTTGCAGAGACTGAGCTGTTGATCATTGCTCCTCCCACAACCAGTCATGATCCCTCACCTGCTACCAATTAGCAGCAGTCCGTGACACTGAATATTCTGTTCACTTTTCAATCTAATTTAAACTCTGTTCCAACTTTTACTGAGTTTAATAGCGTAAAATTCTAAACATTTGTAAAACAGTAAAAACAGTAAAACAGTAAAAACAGTAAAACTATTGAAAATATTTTATTGGATCATTTGCAAGTTACATGGTTCATGAGAATAAACAGATCACAGAGTTTTACTGCATTTGGAAAATCATCCATTTTCTGCAAATGAGGTTTGTAACAATACTGTTTTACTCAAAATACCCATTTGTCTTTACTAAAGCTACTGATTTGCTCAAAAACACTGATTAAGTCAGTGCTCCTATGGAACCTGGTGTTTTCAAAGAACTCAGTGATGTTCTGTCAGAAGAGACACTGATACTCATTATTTCTTTAATTACAAAAAAAATTACACCTGTGTGTGTGTTTTATACCAGGTTTTAGTCAGATTTCACTTCCATGTCGCCCCACTCCAACCAGCAAAATGACCAAATATAGTAAAATCCTGTCGCACCTCAGATAGAACACTCCCACACACTGACCTCAGCATCACTGCAACTACTTCCTATTTCACTGTTCATCCGAACACACACACACACACACACTTCTGCATGTGGTTCAGGAGTCAGCATGATTTAAGTCAAGCTCACACTACAAGACTTTACTCAAGATTTTAAGTTAACAGACATGCTGAGATCTCTAGTGTTCGCTCAAGGTGACTTGTGTTCCTGTGATGGTGAGACTCACACACAAATATATGATTGATCTGCAACTTGAGTTTTCATACTAAAGGATCTCACTAGTGAGAATGAGCACTAGGTTAACCTGTAAATCCCTGTACTTCTGGACTTATTCCACTGTGAGCAATACAGCCCGTAAGTTTGCTCTGACGGCGTAGCTCTGCAGCCATTACATCCACCACCACCAAACTCAGTAGCTTAGTAGAGCTCGCACCCCAATTTTAATACTAATTCATGAATCGCTAAATCATGTCGGTTCTAATCATTCTGGATTGTTCTCACAAGTCTGTTTGTGAGTAAGAGCCATATGCGTGTGTGCGCTTGCAAACTTGTTAGAGCAAACACATGTATTATTTATAATAAAATTATTATTATAAGTTTAATTTATATAGCGGCTTTCAAAATAAGATGGGTTGTGTATTATTACAAATATATTAGGTTTAGTTTTAAAAATGTATAATACATTTTCTGCTATATCTGTGTTTTATATCTGCATGTATGTTGCATGTTCTTGAAAATAAGTGTCTGAGGAGTTTAGTGGGGTGAAGATATTTTGGCCGTTTAAAGTTACAAGCAAACTGTGTCTAAAGAGTTTTCTCACACAGACAGATTATAGCACTAATCATTTTACCTTCTGCATCATTTTATTACATTGAACATGTCAAAATCAAGCAAATGATTAAAGTAACTGAACAATTTCCCAGCTCCACATAGATTGTAGAGACAGACAGCTCGTCCCCAGCTACATGCAGAGTGTAGAGAGACAGACAGCTCATCCACTGCTACATGCAGAGTGTAGAGAGACAGACAACTGAAAAATAGCTGCACTGTCATAACTTTATTAGCACATCTGAACCATACATTGGCAAGAAAAAGTATGTGAACCCTTTTGGAATGTCATTGTTTTCTGCATTAATTTATCATAAAATGAGTCACGGTATTGTCAAAGGTATTGACAAATATAATGCACCTAAAAAAAATTGAGAACAACTGTGAACTTTTTTTGCTAGTAGAAAAAGAATGTGAACCCTCGGAATTGGTAAATAACAGTGTTATTGTTACTCTGAAACAGTTGCATAATGTGCTACAATATTATACAGTTCAGAACTGTTACATTCACCTTCTAACAGAAAAAAATATATTTACACCAGAATGAACCTTATATCTTCACATCACACTCGAAGCGAAGGAACCTTTAAACTTAACAGAATTAGTGATTAAATTTATACTGTGATCTATATTGTTGTTGACCGATATGATAAAAAATAATTGTGATACGATTTTTCCATATCGTTACGGCACTATCCAGAACCCTTTAACCTGTTTATGTAGAACTCACTTACTTGTATAGTGGAAACCTGGGCAGTTCTAGGGATTCTGTAGAACAGCTGCTCTGGCTTAAAACCCAAACCCAAACACAGCAAAAATGAACCAAGTCCCATTTCCCCTGAGACCACTTACCCCTTGGACCGGGACCAGGAGCTGTATGGTGCCCACTGGTCCAGTCCTGCACACGGGTCGGCACAGAGTGTGATCAACACAAAGTGTGTTCAGCACAGAGTGTATCTGAACTTACACTGGATGGGTCCATACAGGCAGCTACATTCCTGTCACACACAAGCGAACACACACAGCAAGTGTGGTCATGTCCACATTGCTGTGATAACTCACTCTCTCTCCACCCACCCACCCTGGGGCAGGCAATTTTAACTGGGCGTAAACTTACATACAAACCAACTCTGCACTACTGAAATACCTCTACTGGAGCTGCACTCCGATTGGACCTGCCATCATAATCATACTGACAACACTGCGCCTCATCATCATCATCAGACTAACCTCACATCATCATCATCATCGCCCCGATTTCAGTATACATCATCCTGACCGGACTGTACAAAGGCTTGGTCAATTATCGTGGCTGATATTAGGCAATTTGCTGAACATCACTGATACAAAGTTATCATGTGTTCTACTGTGGCTCAGCTGCCGTCTATTGCAAGCTTTAAATTCTACTAGACCCACTACTGTGTGCTGCGTGCTGCTTAGGAGTAACTTCGTGATCTTTGAAGCAAGAACACTAGGTAGGAGCCTACTTTGTGAGTATAGTGCTAGCGTTGCTTTTCGTTTCAGCTGTTCATCATTCATTGTTATTGTTGTTGCTAGGCACGTGCGTCTAGTTTCCAAAAAGTGACTTCTTATACGGTCATCTGACACAGACACGGAAGCGTCAGCGGAAGCGTGAAGCCCTCCTTAACGTGAAGACCTCTGTATGTAAAGACCTGCGAGTCTACCTGCGCGAGTCCACCGAGCAAGTACAGTAAGTCTTTTCCACATCTAATATGTACCATACTCATACTATACAATGTGTTATCAGTACATTCAGGTAATTAACCCCAGACCCAGGCCATAGTCTTTTCACAGGAGAACACGTAACAGCTGCAAAGATCCACCGCCGCCAATGCAACCTTCACACTCGGCCTCTGGAACTGTCAATCAGTTGTCAACAAATCAGATTTCATCACTGCTTTCGCCCATGAACAGTCTCTCCAAGTTCTCGCTCTGACGGAAACATGGATCAGACCGGAGAACACTGCTACCTCTGCCGCTCTATCCACAGACTTTAGCTTCTCCCACACATCCCACCCCTCCGGCCGGTGGAGGTGGAACAGGTTTGCTCATCTCCAAACATTGGAAACACACACCCCTTCCTTCATTATGCAATACCTCTTCATTTGAATACCACGCTGTTAGAATAACTCATCCAATTAACTTCATTGTTGTTGTTATCTACCGTCCACCAGGCCAGGAGAGTTCACGGAGGAACTGGACGTGCTGCAATCCTCACTAGAGGATGATGGAACCCCACTCATGCTCCTTGGGGATCTCAACATGCACCTGGATAAAACAGAAGCAGCAGACTTCACTTCACTACTGGCCAGCTTCGACTTGAAGCTACTGAACACCCCACCCACCCACAGAAAAGGCAAACAACTAGACCTGATAATGAC
>JBBIGC010000013.1:8546274-8557771 GCA_037576955.1 Lepidarchus adonis | reverse complement strand
TAACACGTTTCCCACAGATTTTTCAACATGTACCATTCACTCACCAGTCTACACCATCCACACAGTCTATACACCATCCTCCCAGTCCATACAGTCCACACCACCCACATCATACACACTGTGCACATCATCCACACAGTCCATACAGTCCACACCACCCACATCACCCACACTGTGCACATCATCCACTGTGCACATCATCCACACAGTCCATACAGTCCACACCACCCACATCATCCACACAGTCCATACAGTCCACACCACCCACATCATCCACACTGTGCACATACCCACACAGCCTACACAGTCCATACTGTCCACATCGTCCACACCACCCATACCATCCTCATAGTCTGCACTGTCCATATCATCCATACAGTCCATACAGTCCACACCACCCACATCATCCACACTGTGCACATCATCCATACAGTCCATACAGTCCACACCACCCACATCATCCACACTGTGCACATCATCCACACAGTCCACAACAACCACAACATCAACACTGTGCACATACCCACACAGCCTACACAGTCCATACTGTCCATCGTCCACACCACCAATATTATCCTCATAGTCTACACTGTCCATATCATCCATACAGTCCATACAGTATAAAAAGTGTTGTAAATTCTACATTGTTAAACTAAAATGTAACTTAAAATAAATTGAATGTTTGATTTAAAAATGAAGGCAATAACCCTGGAAAACATTCCTGACATTATTGACAAGCATGGTATGCTGAAAAATGATTCAATGAAGTTACTGAATTACTGAATTTTGATTTTTAAGGATAGACCATGCTATGTGCCAACTGTCTATGTGTGCAGAACTGTTCCTACCTGCTGTGTTCAGTCTTTTTGGAGTGGAGTGAACAGAGCGTGATGCAGAACTGTCTACAGTGGAGCTTGACCTCAGACTACCAGCTGAGCCAGGCTTGGTTTTGCTGTTTTGTGCTGAGCTAGTGGACAAGGTAATCCCAGTCATCTTCTTGTTTTTCTTGATACTGGCAATGACATTTTTTACAGGATCAGGCATGCAGGCCCCAGGCTGGGGTGGAAGGGGTGGCATGTCCTTTATAGGAACTGGCAGAGGATCCTGAGGTGGAGATATACTTGCCAGGTGACCATTAGGGTTCTGAGAGGAGAAATGCGTAGCGGCTTCCTCATCAGAATCTAACGCACTGTCTGCAGTGATGGAGGGACATTCCTCCATCCCAGGATGCACATCAGATCCTGAGGCATTAAGGAAGTAGTCACTAGCAGAAGTCAGTGAGGTTTCCTGGGCTGGTTGAGTGGTCTTGCTGCTTGGATATACCTGGGGCAAGGGTTTTGCCACATCCTGGGAATGATCACTATCATCTGAAAGGTCCTGAGGGCTGCTGGCTGTGGTGAGTCCTGGAGACAGTGGGTGCTGCTGGTTGCCTGCAGACTTGAAATGTTTGAACTCACATGGAGACACAAGGCACAAGTCAACATCATGAGCAGCAGCATCAAACATAAGGCCCTGTGGTCCAGGAGGTCGTCCGTCCAAGCCTTCATTCATAGCCCTCTTGGTATGGGACATCTTTAAAGACAGGGACATGCCTACCTTGAAATCAGAATCTACATAGTGTCCATTGGAGTAGGAGGTCTCGTCTTCATTCGTGGATTCGCTGACTGTGGGAAGGACTTGCTCAAAGGACATTGACAAAGACTCATCAACTTCAGTGGACTGTGGTGAGCTAACTTCTGCAGGCATTGAGTGGGTGGTAGTCACACTGGGAGATATATCAGGCACAATGTCCTTGAAAGAGCTCAGGGACAGAAAACTGGAGTGCTTCTCTTTGGAGGAGGTGGAATTACTCTCTTGAATACTTTTGGGGCATCCAGACTCTGAATTCTTGTAGGATCCTATCTGCTGACTTTCTGACCCAAGGCACATCTTGGCTCCCAGGCTGCTGTGGTCTCTGGATGCCCAAGTCTCCTCAGGGGACAGATGATAGGGCGTATGGCCAGCACTATTCGGACCAGATCTAGGAGAACTCAACTCCAATGTCTTTTCATCTGGACTTATGCAAACCTCACCTTGAACACATTTGTCTTTGAAAGCACCATCAAGCAAAGTATACTCAGTAGGTGTGAGGTCCAAATTCACATTGCGTTCACTTTTGGGATTCTTGATAAATTGTCCAGAAGCACCAGAGGACTTGCTTGGGTTGCATGTAGCTTCACCAGCCTCTGCTCTCTCAAGTATCCCATGGTCATTCTTTGGATTCTCTTCTTTGTCTGATTCCATTCTAGAGGGAAGGTCAGATCCTTCACGGGCCTGCTCTCGCTCCATTTCTAGAAACTCTGATGTCATATCTTCAGGTGAAGAAATGGGGGAATGATTTTCATTTTCCACATCACCAGACAGCTTCTGATTATGTTGTTCCTTGTTAGATTTGTTGTTTTTTACTTTGTACTCTGCCCCTTTGTTTTCTTTTGTACTTGCAGGCCTACTTGGGTCTAATGGAGTGGATGCAGATGAAGGAGCTTTCTTCACATCTTTTCCTGGCAATTCAGTCTTTTTCTCTTCGCTCTTTTCACCTTTTTTCAGCTCAACCTTTGACTCTCCTTTCGGTCTGTTAACAGGAGAATCCTTTTTACCAGACATTTTCCTTTGTCCTTTTTCTTGTTTCTTTGTCACCAGTACACTTTTTTCATCTTTTTTATTGTCCTTGAAAGACTCCTTCCTTGCAACAGGTTTAGAGCCTTTAAGTTTTACACTATTTCCCACAGACTTCAGTCTTTCTTCACCTGTTGAGTCATTTCCATTCACAGATTTGCTCCTGTCCTTTGGTTCTAGGTACCCACGAGCAGAACTCTCCTTTGTAGCAGCACTTGTAGTTCCTGCTCTGTATTCCTTGGTGCTAGATCTCAGACTGTCTTGGCTCTCTGTGCGTTTTGGATTTTTTTCTGACTTTGATGATTCAATGTCTTTGGAACACACTACAGGGCGCTTGAGAAATTCAAGATGTTTCAACTTCTCTAGACCCTCCAGTATCTTCCCCTGGGGTGTAGAGCCTGGGAAGAGAACTCGGATTTTCTTCTCATGTGGATTCGCTGGATGCCACACCAGCAAAGCACAGATAGACACCAGAGACGTGAGAGGAACCTCTGAGCCTTTAAGGTTGGAACTACTCTCAGGCCAGCTGTGCATGAAGGCCTCATACTCTTTGCTACGTTTCACTGGGTTAAGGACATATAGCTCAAGGCATCCAACTCCCATTTTTTGAAACAGAATAACTGGCTCTATAGAACCACTTGAACTGCGGAGTAACGGTTCTGGTGATATCTTAAGCTTCTCCAAATGGCATAGTGTAAGGGCTGCTTGGTCACTACTCCGTAGTATATTTGGGTCACCTTGAAGTTTTTTCAGCCTGTTTGGTGCATTGAAGAAAACCACACCCAGCTCTGGAGAGATTAAATTTTTAAGCCATCTCTCTTTCTTATGAGATTCTGAAGAATTGTTGTCCTCCAGTTCTGCTGCCTTCCTTTCAAACAGACTGTTAATCCCTGGCAGATTATCTGTCCCAGCGTGAGTGAGCAGAACAGAGTCAACACGGTCCAGATGCCTAACCAGTTTCCAAAAGCAAGAGCGTGCATCAGCCCCACCATTCACCAAGACATTGAATCCATTAACTGCAAAGAAGGCACAGTCTCCTCTCCCCCCTGGAAAGACGTAGCAGCAGGGACGGCAAAGCTTGAGGAAACCTACAGTGCTTGGAGGCTCTAGAAGATCAAATGGCGAATGTGGCTCAAGGGTCTGGGAGAGATGATCTGTGAAGTCCTGAAGCCCTTCCATTTTGGGGAGCACCATCAGGGAGTTTACTTTAATGTCTATCATATCTTGTATGCTGTGCTTCCCAAGCACCAAGTTCTTCCATTTTCCAGTCTTAGGGCAGCTCAGGGTGAGGCTTGGTTTGCCAGATGAACTTGCAGCAATCAATCCAGTCTGAATCTGTTGAAGACGTATGTTCAGAAAAAACAGTGGATGTAGAATTTATCTTTTGTAACGAGCATTCATCACAGAAAAATGCTGATGTACATCATAGAAGTGGGAGATCTAATTGTCTGAAGATTAACATCAGATCAAGGTCAATCAACTCAACAGCATTAAGACTAAACGTTAGATTGAGAAATAATGAAGTTTTACCTCCTCATCTTCAAAGATCTGAGTGAAGTGGCTTGGACTGAAGTGTCCAGTTTGCAGGATGATGTCCCCAGTGTCCTCCAGTGACTGTCCCGCAAGCACAAGCAGCTTATGCTGACTCGGGTCCAGAATCAAACTGCGTATCTGTATAGATTACAAAGATTTCTGAATGCAAAAAATCAACTACTCACGTCAAGGAAAAATAATCTGTTCATGTAAGAAAGCCTGGTGTGGATGGTATAGGAGGAACCAGGTGTGGACATTGGGTGGAACAGCTAGGTGTGGATGGTAGGGGAGGAGTCAGGTGTAGGGGAGGAGTTACGTGTGGACAGTACAGGAGAAGTACGGTTGTGATCAGTAGGGTAGGAGCTAAGTGTGGATGGTTAGAGAAGAGCTAGGTATGGGCAGTGGGGGATTGAGCCGAGTGTGGACGGTTGAAGTGGACCAGGAGTGGATGGTAAGAAAGGAGCAATCTGTGGAGAGTTGGCAAGAGGAAAGATGTGATCAGTGTGGGGGGCAGGTACAGGTGATGGAGGGAAGGGCCGGAGTGGATCTGTGGAAATCTTCAAACAAAGAGAACAGTTGGCAATGGAGTTTAGGAAGAGCAGACAGTATTATGACAGTAAAATATAAAAGTGTTATTTTTTTGGTTGTGAAGGGATGTAGAGGGGACTAGTGATGAACTCTATTTAATATGTGGAATATTTCTATGATGATTGTGCACTTTACACTGAGAAAGTGAATGAGGACCCTCACAAACAAACCTCTGAGCAGAAAAGCTCCTGTGAGGGATTAATCACCACCCTGGAGCTGAGAACACTCGTACTGAAGTGAAAAATCTGCTGACCTGCAGAGAGAGAGAGAGAGAGAGAGAGAGAGAGAGAGAGAGAGAGAGAGATGGACAGAAAGCAGAGAGGAGAGAAGTGAACAACAGGCTTTAAAGTAAACGTGCACGACAGCGCTTATAGAGCTGAAAACATCAAAGGAACTGGATCAAACACTGGAACATGCACTTGGACACTTTCCCTCCAGAGAGTTAATGGATAGAAAGCACACGTCAGCAACGAGGAGACACATATCCCCCTCTCCGTCAGAGAAATACCTGGGAAATTGAGGAGAAGAGACAGAGCACTGAAACCTGCTGCTCCTACAAATCCTTCTAGAGCTGGGAGAAAAATTCCAGCCAATGTACTGTAGAATCGAGATGTTTTTCTGGAAACATGTTGTGAATTTGAAATATAAAATGGATTGAAGAGACTTTTATTTTGGTCTGTGTGTCTACATGATAACATTGCTTCTGAAGTCCACAAGGTGGCACAAGACCTGGTTGTTCTCATTTGTGTAAATGGTAAAGGAAGTCAGAGTGGGAGAGACGGCCGCAGAGACACACAATGCTTTACAGTGGAACAATACTATTGTATCATGCAACAGAGATCCTGATAGTATCATATCGGAACAGCTCTGTGGGAGCACCTACTACTGAAACATTTTCATCAGCATTTACAGCGTTAGAAGAACAAATCAGACAATTATAGTCCGTCATTATGATAATGGTTTGTTAACTGCTAAAGATGAATGAGTGAACAAAAGTTTCTTCACTGTTGCTCTCAATAGTAACATGATGTTCATCACAGGCTTTCATCAGGTGATCTCCAGAGTGAGGGATCAGAGAGGCCACATGTCTGACCTCCACCGTTGCTCCATTCGGACTCTAAACACATCTCAGCTGAAGGACCTCACTCTGGCTTGGTGGAGCTCTGTGGAGGTCTGGTATTGGTGCATGTGCACTGTATGTTCAGTAACACAACCAAAACCAACACAACTGAGCTGAGCTGTTCTTACCAACTCCACTCCCATCTCACCGTAGATGAGAGCAGAATCACCACACCAGCCTTCTCCACTGCCCAAACATCCTGAACAGGTCAGAGAGGAGAGGTGCAACACTACAGGATGGAAAAGCTGAAGTAGTTTGAGGTTCTGTGCGAGAGCACCATGTACAGCCATTGAGAACCCATAGGTCATTAGCGTAGAAGAACTGCAGAATTTGGTTCCAAAATGAACATCCGAGTTTTGAGGCCTCTATAAAGAGAATGTTCTAAACCAACTCACCATTGTTTATTTTCCTAGAACTTTAGTATCCACCTTGGCTAACAGTAACCACATAGCAACCCAGTGGAAAACAATAACAAACAGCTAGCACCACTCTAGTAACTACCTGGAATGTTATAGCAACCCCCTAGCAACCAACATTGTTACCATAACCATTACCTAGAAACACCCTAGCTACCATCTGGAATACCAATGCAAACACCTAGCAACACCCTAACGACCGCCAGAAGCTAATCTATACACTGATCCGATACCATTAAGACCACCTGTCTAATACTGAGCAAGTAATAATAAATAATAATACATATTATTTCTAAAGCACTTTACATAAAAAATTCAAAGTTCTACACACAGATAAAACTACTTAGTAAAAGCAGTTATAAAAAGGCAAAAGCAATGATAAAACACACAAATTAGTAGGTTTCCTCATTTAGCTGTGTCCATTTCTATCAGAGCAGCATTAACATTAACAACATGAGCTCCTCTTTGAGATCAGACCACGCCCCCCACATGCACTCCACAAGATCTGCTGTTCTGGAGATGCTCTAACCATCACAATAAGACCTGACTAGTTTACTTGCTGCCTAATATACCCCATCCCCTTGACAGGTGCTGCTGTAATTAATAACAAGATAGTTGATGTTAATAACTTTACATGGCGATGGTCTTTATGGCTGATGGTGTATAATTCTGCAGTCTCCATCTGGCAACACCCTGGTCAAGCTGTACACTCTGTATGTTCTTTCCCTCCTTATGGAGAAGTCAGGAGTAAAGACTGAGAGAAAGTTTTCTGTCTGGGTCACATGTTTCTGCTGAATATTGTTACTCTCAGAGTAACAATATTCCACCGCAGCGCTGCCTCCGCTCCTGCCAAAGCCTGAACAATCGCTCAGCAGCACTTCCTTCCTCACCACCACTCGGCACTCGAGTAGCTGTGAGACCACCACCCAAAGCTGAGCTCACATTGTGGTGGTGGGAGGTGGGGGTGGGATGGCAGATTTCCATCACCCTCCTACCCAGCACACGCAGTCACAGCGGTCCCGTGCCAGGGGAACAATCAGAATATAAAGAATCTCAGAGCAGTGAAAAAACAAAGCTGCCTTTATCTTCTAATGAGGCCTTTCAGAGCTTCCAGCTCCTTCAGCTCCACAGAGACAACATCAGCGCTCTAAACAGAACCAATTTAATTGCCCTCAGCAGAGTGAAGAAGATGAGCCATGAGCTTCACATGTTTTTTAGAATGTAGACATTTGCTTTGAATATGAAAGATCAGCTTGGCTGAAATGAAATCCCCTGTTGGAGAGAAGTTCTGATCATTAAGTCTGGAGGTGGAGCTGGAGGGGAACCCACCTAATTTCAGTACCCCGTTCACACCGATCAGCCACAACATTAAGAACACTGCCAGGTGAAGTGATTAACCTTGACTGTGCAGTTATTTCATTACATTGGTCAGTTCTTGAAGCTGATGTGCTGGAAGCAGGAGTGTAAGGATCTCAGGCTTTATTGTGATGGCTAGTGCATCTCCACAGCACAGCAGGTCTTGTGGGGTGTTGTAGGTATACAATAGTGGTGGGTACCCAAGGCTTAGTGATGCCCCCAAATTCCTCAGATCTTGAGCATCTGTGGGATGTGCTGGACTAGTTTGACCCACTGAAGCCCCACCTCAGAGCTTACAGGACTGTTGTTTGGTGCCAGATTCCACAGCACACCTTCTGTAGGTCAGGTGGAGTCCAAGGCAAGTTGATTTATATAGCACATTATCATACACATGGTTATTCAATGTGCAGGAAGAATAGAATTAAAATGAAAAGCAATATTACCAGAAATAAAAGTTTCAAAGTGCAAAATAAAAGATGAGATGCCAGAAAGGTATTTGGATTTATAGCAGATCTGAAATCCCCTACCATACTGTTGTGCTCATAAATTTACATACCCTGTCAGAATTTATGATTTCTTTTTTTCAAAATAACTGCGTTTACTCTTAAAATCATAATCACAACACAAACTACCCAAATGACCCTGATCAAAAGTTTACATACCCCAGTTCTTAATACTGTGTATTGCCCCTTAACAACTTTAACATCAATGACCGCTTGAAATCTTTTGTTGTAGTTGTGGATGAGGCTCTTTATCTTCTCAGATGGTAAAGCTGCACATTCTTGCTGCAAAAGAACTCCTGTAATTTCCTGGGTTGTCTTGCATTAACTGCACATGTGAGGGTCTCCCCAGAGTGGTTCAAGGATACTGAGGTCATGAGACTGAGATGGACACTCCAGAACCTTCACTTTATTTTGCTGTAGCCAATGACAGGTCGACTTGGCCTTGTGTTTTGGATCATTGTCATGTTGGAATGTCCAAGTGTACCATGTGCAGCTTCTGGGCTGATGAGTGCAAATTTTCCTCTAGTATTTTTGACGAAATTTCCTGCTCACACATCCCCAAAACATCAGTGATCCACCACCGTGTTTCACAGTAGGAATGGTGAACCTTTCATCATAGGCCTTGGTGACTCCTCTCCAAATGTAGCGTTTATGGTTGTGGCTAAAAGTTCCATTTTAGTCTCATCACTTCAAATTACTTTGTGCCAGAAGGTTTGAGGCTTGTTTTGCTGTTTGGAATATTGTAAGCAGGTTTGTGTAGTAACAGCTTTCTTCTGGCAACTCGACCATACAACCCATCCTTTTTCCATGCCTCCTTATTGTGCATCTTGAAAAAGCTACACCACATTTTTTCAGAGAGTCCTGTATTTCACCTAAAGTTATTTGTGGGTTTTTCTTTGCATCTTGAACCATTTTCCTGGCAGTTGTGACTGAAATTTTAATTGGTCTTACCTGACCGTGGGTTGGTTTCAATAGAACCCCTAATTTTACACTTCTTAATTAGAGTTTAAACACTGGTGATTGGCATTCTCAATTCCTTTGGTATTTTCTTATATCCTTTCCTGTATTATAGAGTTCAAACTTTTGATCAGGGTCATTTGGGTAGTTTCTGTTGTCATTATGATTTAAAAAGAGTAAACACAGTTGTATGACAATAAATGGCTTCAGCCAAATACTAATCATGAGTGAAAGAAAATTTTTTGTGTTAAAAAAAAAATGGCGAAGAAATCATAAATTCTGTTAGGGTATGGACGCAACTGTATTATCCATCTTTTGCTATAGGCTTCAGGAAATACTAACCATGAGTGAAAAAAAAGTTTATTTCTTTTAAGAAGCTTAATGCCTGACCTGAAGCTTGATGGGTCAGAGCTGTTTTGAGAACCTACACAATATTATTCAGGTGGTTGTAATGTTCAGGCTGATCGGTGTATACAGGTGTTGTTGGTATAAACACACTGGTTTCACAGATACATAATATATATTTAAAACAGTGTTTACACAAAACTGTAGAAGACCCTGAGCAGATGCTGGGGTTCTGACATCAGATCAAATTAAGTCACTCACCTTTGAACTCGGCTGAGGACTGAGATGAATGGTGAGTAATGAAGAGTCTGAGCTGTTCATCCAGATTACACACACTCAGATCCACGTCCCATGAACGGATTCCTGAGGAAACATGCAGAACAAATCAGTGTGTGTGTGTGAGAGAAAGAGAGAGGGTGGAGTTCACATCACACTGTTTCCTGTATGTATAATGTCCAGGCTCAGGAACACGGTGTCGCTCTGTGTGGACAAAAGCTGGACAGAACAGCCCACTATTGTGAGACCATATCACGATAAGTATCAGAACTGGGAGAAAAAAAATTATATATTAAACTATCGCAATATTTTCCAGAACAATAATATATTTATACTGTGGCCACATTTATACATTTTATTTTTTTATTTTATATTATTTTATTTTGTGTACACTCTTCAACACAGCTTCTGAAGGAGCAAGACCTTCTTAAAAGTGCTACTGCATTCTGAGCCTATAGACAGCTGCAGACACTAAAGTAAAAAGGAGGTACTATCTGCGCAGAGCTCATCAATCACTCTGCAGTTGTTTAGCAGTTTGAACTTTCTCCACAAGAGGGAGCTGTCCACATCATCAGGAGGAAGGAAACAGCACTTTACATCACTACAGCATTCCACATCACTGCAGCATTCCACATCACTGCAACATTCCACATCACTGCAACATTCCACATCACTGCAGCACTTCACATCACTGCAGCATTCCACATCACTGCAGCATTCCACATCACTGCAACATTCCACATCACTGCAGCACTTCACATCACTGCAGCATTCCACATCACTGCAGCATTCCACATCACTGTAGCCTTCCACACTATTGCAGCATTCCTCATCACTACAGAATTTCACATCACTGCAAGATTCCACATCACGCCAACATTCCATATCACTTCAGCATTCCACATCACTGTAGAATTCCACATCACTGTAGTATTCCACACTTTTGCAGCATTTCTCATAACTGCAACATTCCACATCACTGCAGAATTCCACATCACTGTAGCATTCCACACTTATGCAGCATTCCTCATCACTGCAGAATTCCACACCACTGCAGCATTCCACATTACTGCAGGATTCCACATCACTGAACATTCTGCACCACTGGAACATTCCTCATCATTGCAGCATTCCATATTACTACAACATTCCACATGACTGCAGCATTCTGCATCATTACCACCTTCCATATCACCACAACATTCCACATCACTGCAACATTCCACAATATTCCAACATTCCAAATCACTGCATTATTCCACATCACTGCAATATTCCACATCACTGCAATATTCTGCCTCACTGGAACATTCCAAATATGAAATATTCCTTTTACTACAATATTCCATATTATTGCACATTCCATATTATTGCGTTATTTGTAATATTCCACATCACTGTATCATTCCTCATCGCTGCAATATTCATAACTATTATAGATGAGTATTCTCAATTATTAAGACCCCTGTGTTTTTGTTGTCAGGTTAAAAGGTTGTGTGCTTAGCGGCTGCTTATTACAGTAATATATCAAACACACATAAAAATATGCTGCGGTTGCTATGACGACCAATTTTAACATGTTTAATCGTTTTTCATGTAATTTAAACACATGTATTCACACACAGAACACGCTCGCCCAGAGAGAAACACACACACACCAATGCATCACGATGGTCAGTGTGTGTGTGTGTGTGTGTGTGTGTGTGTGTGTGTGTGTGTGTGTGTGTGTGTGTGTGTGTGTGTGTGTG
>JBBIGC010000013.1:8514267-8529384 GCA_037576955.1 Lepidarchus adonis | reverse complement strand
CTCTCTCTCTCTCTCTCTCTCTCTCTCTCTCTCTCTCTCTCTCTCTCTCTCTCTCTCTCTCTCTCTCTCTCAGTGTTCTGACAGGCCATAATCACTATGTGATGTGCGCTCAGTTCCACCCGTCGGAGGACCTGGTGGTGTCTGCTAGTTTGGATCAGACCGTGCGAGTGTGGGATATTTCCGGTGAGAGGCGTGGGACAGGCTGGAGTGTGTGTGGGGTGCAGGTTTGGGGTGGAGGGAGAGGAGAAGAGAGAGAGTAGATAAATGAGTGAAATCTCTTATTTTCTTCTCTCCAGTGTGTGCAGGCAACAAACTTTGTGGGCTTTAGCACGAACACCTCTTTCAGCCAGACCCCAGCTATAATGGGTACACTGACCAGTGCAGCGCTACACACACACAAACCTTCAGGAGTTTGGAATCTGCATGGTTCAAATGGGTTGGAGTTGGTTTTATATAATGATTGGGCTAAAATGCTGCTGCTCTACAGTACATCACACGTCTAGTGACGACTGTGAAGTTGTAGCAGTTCATAGATGTGTTGCGAATTCGACTTACAGCCTCTTAGCCCCACACATTTACTCTACAGTGACTTGGCTCCACCCATTCAGCCTACAGTGACTTAGCTCCACCCATTTACCCTACAGTGACTTAGCTCCACCCATTCAGCCTACAGAAGTTTAGCTTCAACCAGTCTGTGTGAGCTGTTGGTTTGGTCAGTGAGAGGTGTTGGTGTCTCTGCATGCTGATCTGTAATTCTCACTGATTTTCTTCACTCCTCTGGATGTTAACCTTGTACTTAAATCTTTTAACCCTCTCTAACTCTCACTCACTCACTCACACATACACACACACACACACACACACACAGCTTGCATTTCAAGCTGAAGAAATAGCTCCAGTTTTCTTTCTCATTATCACTGAACTGTAGCACAAACTGTTCACCTTTCCAGCAGACTTTCTGAATAAAATTTATAATAAATTTAACAAACAAAATAATAATCATAATATTTACACTGGTTATTTTATGACCCAATTGGATATGTTAACTGTTCTTGATTATGTTTCCTGGAAACAGGAGTGTAAAGATCTGAGGGCCTTATTGTGATGGCTAGAGCATCTCCTACATGGCTTGTGTTGTGGAGTGTTTCATGTGTTTTAATAGTTAGTAAATATCCAAGGGAGAACTGGTTAAGTGCACCCAGGGCTCACTGATGCATGTGTGGATTGTGGTCCAATCCCAGGCAGGAGCTCCTGTTGTACTAACTGTTGCTGAATCTGATAGAAAGAGTTCAGAACACAGTGCACCACAGTAAGAGCTGTTTCAGCAGCATAATATTTGTCAGGTGGTCTTTATGTTATTGCTGATCAGTGTGTATGTCTGTGTGTATATATATTAGGGGTGTGACATATCAATATGGTGATTTATCGTCATCCTTTTTCACGCTGTATGATAACCGTTATGCCGACTGCAACGTCAATATTTAAATGAATTAACATTCGCCACCAATTTAATTCACCGGCGTCGCTACTTCTTATATCCTCTGGGTGGCGCTGCTCGACTGAGTGCAGGAGACAGGTGAACACTGACGAAGTTGTTTCCAGCAGTTTGTGTACAAAAGGGTCTGGGTGAAAAGCTGATGATAAACATCAGTTAGGGAAAAAAAGCTCAGCTGAGACGCCTCAGCTTTGGCTTTTAGAACTTTGACAGAACATAGCGTGGATTATTTTGTGATGGCCGTATCTCTGTGCCTATTTTCCTGCACTTCTTTCATAGCAATTAGATGCACTACCAGCGAACCGTCAACATGAGTAAACACGCATCGCTGGATGTTTTTTTTTTATAAAAACAAGGAAAGACTCTGTAATTCAGAATCTGCAGAATAGCGCGACCCGCCAATATCTAGCATTTGCTGAATTATCCTCAACAATAATTTAGATCAGAGATGAAGTATGTTGCTCCATAATGTTTTTGGTATAAACCAGGATTAACTTGTAGCGCAAGGTGTGTTTATGCTTAAGTTTTAATCCTGTATAAACAGGACAAATTATGGAGCAATACGCAGTCGCAAAGCAATTCTGGAAAAGGTGACAGTTGCATTGCTGTTGCTTATGGTAGTTAATAACGCATCCTTGCGTTTCTGTGTTATATTGCTACGTCATTGTCGTGTGATATATCGATTATTGCAGAATCGCGGTGTTGAGATATCGTTATCGTGGGCCATGTATTGTATCATGAAAGACCCTGAGATTCCCACCCCTTATATATACTGTTCAAAAATGAAAAGAACACTGTATGCATTTAAGCACATGGGGGCCATACAAACTACTAATTACCATTTTGAGATGCTGCAGGGAAATTTAGGCAAAATTGACTGGCCTGCTGCGTATGTATGTATGTATGTATGTATGTATGTATGTTTGTTTGTTTGTTTGTTATTTTTTGGTTCTACTTTAAAGCAGACAGTGTGTTACAGTCTCTCCCACTTTTACCGTTTACACACGAGAACAACCAGGTCTGGCGCCACCTTCTGTACCTCAGAAGCAAAGTATCAGAGTAGTGTTTCAAAATAAGTCTCTTAATTACATTCTAAACGTAATCAAATAATGTTTTGATATCAAAAATATCTGAAATCTTCTCAGCCAGTTTGTATTGAAGTGTGCCTCTGAATCAGAATGCGGTAGTCCTATCTGAAAGCCTGTTACTGATTAAGAATTGGTCAGATACAGAAAATAAAAACCATTGCATGTTTTATTAGTTTTTGTGACTTTATCTAAATGTAAATATTTAATCACAAATGCATTATTTAGACGTAAATGTAAAATCAATATTTTATGGAATTATTACTAACGACCTCACAGCCCTGCATTACCTTAATGGGCCACTTGACCCACACTTTGGGGAAACGCTGCAGTGCAGGAAAGTCAGTGTGATCTCTTCAGGCTATGGGAGAATTATGCCGTTACTGTAGTTGTGTGTTTGTGTAATTCCTAAACTGTGCTGAAAGCTCCTCACGGATCTCCTAAGTGCATGACTCACCCGATACATATCCATGCATGTGCTAACCCTGACTCTAGCCCCTCCAGCGCCCCGCCAAAGCACATTTTGCCCACCACCACTCCATTGGTCCACCAGCCAAATCCAGCCTCCCCAATCCGCTTCAGCTTTGTCCCATCGCCCCCATATGGAAACATCCACTCCTGCACATGGGGCTTCCAGTGCAGCTCGTTCTCTTCACTCAGTCTTTTGTTGGGCTTTTATTCATACAGCAGTGTTTCAGTGCTGAGATTCACCATCTCTCTCTCTCTCTCTCTCCTTCTCATTATTTCCCATATTTTTCTGTTTAATCAATCACACCTTCAGATCATCAATCACTCACCTTCTCTTAGCCAATCATGTAGGCCGATGTGGGAAAGCTGGTTATGATTGGAGCTGATTGGGTTTTTTTCAGAGCTGTTGGTTCATGTTGAAGTTTGCTAGTGGATGAACTAAAAAGGCTGTTCTGTTCTGTAGTTCAGTCTGACCTCCGAACAGCTGCTACATCAGTAAAGGTTTATTGTTTAATTTTGTTTGAAAAATAAATAAATAAAAGCAGTCAAATAATAGGAAATCAGTTCTGATTAATTCTCTAAACATAAAGCCTGAAGTGTCAGTGTCACATACTTGTAGCTGCAGCAGCATGGTCTCTATATTTTTCTGTTTTTTAAGACTGTTTGTATAGACCATGTGATGATGAATGGACTAATAGAAATGCTCCAATGTAAATAAATCTTGTTACAGTGAAGAAAAGATAAACATGCATTACACCTTACACATTATTACTGGTGTTTATTCATGTTTATTTACTGTTTCACACTGAGGGCAAATTAAACTAAATGTCTATGCAAAAGTTAGTACTCTTCATCTTCTCAGATAAACATGATAATGTGGTAATAAATATATAAATATAATTTTTTTCTGTGAATTTGAAGTTTGAATATCAGCAAAACAAAAGTTTGAACCAGGGTGGCAAAACTTTAATACAACAGCACTGAGATAAAGAGTATGGTGTGTGTGTTCTGGTGTCATCAGTACCTGTGTGTTTAGTAGCCCAACAAATACTGTGTGTGTGTGTGTGTGTGTGTGTGTGTGCGTGTGGTCATAATGCTGTGTATGAAAATGTAATGGTCTTAATGTTCCTCCTCTTTTTCCTCCTGCCTCCGTGGATTCTTCTGTGTAACATGTAACCGGTTCCCTGTGTGCGTCGGACTGTAAATGTTCCTTCCAGGTTTGAGGAAGAAGAATCTGTCTCCGGGTGCCGTGGAAACAGACGTTCGCGGCATCACTGGAGTGGATCTGTTTGGAGCGTCTGACGCTGTGGTCAAACACGTCCTGGAGGTGAGGATCTCTAGCAATCACACACACACTGTTTGCATCAGCAGGGGTGGTGCTGTTGGGAGACAATGAACTGTGGGGGTTTGAGGGTGAATGTGGTGATATTGGTCAGAGAGAGTGAGCTGGGGTGGTGATGGTGGGAGAGAGTGAGCCGGGGGGGGTTTGATATTTGTCAGAGTGAGAGAGATGGAGGGGTTGGGGGTGAGTGGGGTGAGTGGGGTGGTGATGGGAGAGTGTGAAGTGGGTGGGTGGTTTGGGGGAGGGGTTTGGAAGAGTAACATTAGCTAACACCACCTAACAATGTCATTAGGGTCATGATCGAGGCGTTAACTGGGCAGCCTTCCACCCCAGCATGCCCCTCATAGTGTCTGGAGCTGACGACCGGCAGGTGAAGATCTGGAGGATGAACGGTGAGTGTAACTGACTGCAGTAACACGCACACACCCTAATGAATAGTCTGATTTTAAAAGTGCATTGATTCATTGTTGTGTAATTTTATTATTATTATTATTATTATTACTATATGCATATTTGTGTGTGTGTGTGTGTGTTTGTAGAGTCAAAAGCATGGGAGTTGGACACCTGCAGGGGTCACTACAACAACGTCTCGTGTGCAGTGTTCCACCCTCGCCAGGAGCTGATCCTGTCCAACTCTGAGGATAAGAGCATCCGCGTGTGGGACATGTCCAAACGGACGGGGGTGCAGACATTCCGCAGGGACCATGACCGCTTCTGGGTGTTGGGAGCTCATCCCAATCTCAACCTGTTTGCTGCAGGTGTGTGGAAACCTCCCTGCAGGGAACCAGTCACAGTTAGGGCTGATCTGTGTAAGTGTGTGTTCTGTGTAAATTTACTGTGTGTGTGTGTGTGTTGCAGGACATGACAGTGGTATGCTGGTGTTTAAGCTGGAGCGAGAGCGTCCTGCGTATGCCGTGTATGGAAACATGCTTTACTATGTGAAGGACCGCTTCCTGCGCCAGCTTGACTTCAACAGCAGCAAAGACACCGCTGTCATGCAGCTGCGCAGGTACAACCTTCAGGTCTTAACCAGTCCAGAAACCTGACACTTTATATGCCTTCACAGACTCCTTGTGTGAACTGGTTCAGAGTGAGATTCCTTTACAGTGGTGGTGAATGAAGCCAGATGTCACGTCTTCAACACAAAGAGCAATTTCCTTCTTTTTTGAGTGTTTTTATGGAATGGTGATGATGGTAAAATAGTGAATTTACATAACTTTGAGGGATATTTTACCTAACCTTTACCTACGTCCCCTCCCACAATTAATGGGTTTAGTTTTTGGACCAAAAGCTTGCTAGGCCAATTTCATAGGCATTAGGCAACATGTTTGGATGGAGCTTTTAGAGGAACCAGATGTCTTGCTCCATTCACTACCACTGTCAGTAGTTTTGACTTTCATTGAACCCTCTCTGTTTATATCTGAACTCCTAAATTATACAGTAAATTTGAGAAATTCATTCTTAAAGCACTTCCACTGACTGAGCAGTGTCTTCTCTCCAAAGTGGCTCCAAGTTCCCTGTGTTCAGCATGTCCTACAACCCTGCGGAGAACGCCGTGTTGTTGTGCACTGTGAGTAATAACAGTGCACTTACACCAAATGTAGTTCATCAGCCAACATGTGTGTGTGAAACCTACGGTGTGTCTTGTGTTCTCACCAGAGAGCCACTAATCTAGAGAACAGCACATACGACCTGTACTCCATCCCACGAGAGAGTGACTCGCAGAACCCTGATGGTGAGAGTTTACTGTCTTCTCTTCACAAACTCATCATTATTCAGTACTGCAGCCTTGTGGAAGATGAAGATCGCTTAGTGGAGAGTGAGAGCAAAAGCTCAACAACATAATTCAAGAAGCCCCAGTACCCCTTTACAGTGTGTCAGAATGCCGGAGTAGATCATATGAACATTATAAAGCACCATATCGCCCCCTATGATTTCTGTTGTGTATTACAGTCTGTCAAAATGTCTGTGTGCATTATAGAAGTGTGGGGTCCATCATCATGACACTGCATGTTTGATCTCCAGTGTTGCTGCAGCCATTCATGTCAAGAAACCCAGAAAGCATAATTGGCTTTGGGTAGAATACTTCTCAATCCCTCCCTCCCTCCCTCAGCCTGTTAGCTGACTGAACAGATTTAATAATCAATCCTTTAAAAAATAATTGAAAAGAATGGAAACTTGAAATGTTGTCATTGAGAAGATAGAAAGAGGTAGAATGGAAAGAGCAATCACGGAGATACTGAGGACGCCTGCTTGCCTTCACCCTTTTGGTGATATGGTGTGATTGTCCTAGTGAGTGAGTGAACATGTAAAATATAAGAACAGCTGCAGTTCCTTTAAAATAACTGTGTGTGTATGTGTGTGTGTGTGTAGCTCCAGAGGGAAAACGCTCTTCAGGACTGACGGCTGTGTGGGTGGCGAGGAACCGTTTTGCTGTGCTGGACCGCATGCACTCGGTGAGGTTGATGTGTTTATGATGAAATACATTGCGAACCCACAACAGAAAGTCTAAAGACTGGTATCAGAAAGCTCAATTTCCTTTAAAATGATTTAGTATGTAAACAAAGATGCATTGCATAGAAAAAAAATGTTAAGAGTTGCCTTATCATAAGAACCAATTCCTCACCTTTTATCCACCTGTTCAGCATACAGTGGCTTGGTACCACCCATTCATGCTGAAGTTATAAGTAGTGTTTCGGGCCTGCTTGTAGAATGAGGCAGGATGCTTCTGCAGGCTGTTGATTTGGGTCAGTTGTTGATGTTTTGATGACTCTGTGGCAAGAGAGGAACCGAGTGCTGACCTGATCTGCTCTGCTCTTTACAGCTGTTGATAAAGAACCTGAAAAATGAGATTGTGAAGAAGGTGCAGGTTCCTAGCTGCGAGGAGATCTTTTACGCCGGGACGGGCTCTCTGCTACTGCGGGACGCTGATGGAGTCACGCTGTTTGACGTGCAGCAGAAACGCTCGCTGGCCACTGTAAAAATCGCCAAAGTCAAATACGTGGTATGGAGCTCGGACACCAGCCATGTCGCCCTGCTGGCCAAACACGGTACTACAGCTGCATCACCACACTACACACTATAATTGGGGTGGAGCCTAACCCCTTATCCTGCTGCTTTTACTGGCGTGAGAGCCTCCAGATTAGACACCCATACACTGCACACTACACCCAATTTTTATTTGCTTCTCATTACTGTTTCTGTTTTTGTGTATGAATGAGTGCGTTGACGTGACTGCTGTGTGGAAATGCCAAAAAAGATTTTTCATGCATTTATAGGCAACATCCTGGCATTTTAATTCTGAATAGTTTAAATAGGGCTGTATGGTAAAGTAAGAGTGTCAGTACAATAGGCCCTCGACTTACGTCAGAGTTCCTTTCCTACGGCGCGATTTTCACCGTAACCTACCTACATAAGCACCTACTACATCACTCACATAGAGCACATACACAGTACAGTAATGAAGTGAAACAATAAAAATAAATTAAAAAGGAGAACAATTCCTGACCTTTACTCCTGTGGTAAGTAATGCTTGGGGGTCATAATGAAGGACAAAAAGTTTCCAAAAGACCAACACAAACGAAAGAGAAATAATGAAGCCCAATCCAAAAGGACATACAGTTGACGAATGAACAATGCTGTTTTCCTCGTATAGCGTCGCATGACGATGTATTCTTCCACTTCACTCGCCAAAGAGTTCCTACACTAACTTTGTTTGAAGAACCTGTTAAGAAGGGGTGGGATATTTTTTGTATAAATATTATTATATAAATGTCAGTGCTTCCTCTGATAGAAAGGGGTTAGAACCCACAGTGCACCACAGTCAGAGCTGCATGCTCTGCAGCATGAGAGGGCCCTGCTCACTATTAGGCAGGTGGCCTTAAAGTTATGGCTAATCATCTTGCTGTTTATCAATAACTCTGGGTCTGTCTCTCCCCCACAGCCATTATGATCTGTAACAGGAAGTTGGAGAGCCTGTGCAACATCCATGAGAACATCCGTGTAAAGAGTGGAGCCTGGGACGAGAGTGGGGTGTTCATCTACACCACCTCCAACCACATCAAATACGCTCTGACCTCTGGGTAATGAATAGTGGAGCATCCCTTCATCCACACACACACACCCCAGCAGTTTAGCACCACATCTTCCCCTGCAGCAGTTTAGCCACATTTCTTCCCCTACAGCATTTCAGGGGCAGTTCCAGCCCTGTTCCTTTCCAAGATGAATATCTGGGTTGTGAATCCATATTTAGCTCCTGGATTTTAGAATCACCAGTAGATTTGACTCCAGTCAGCTCTGTAACTACAAAATCCCGGAGTTGAATCTGGATTCAAGGTCCAGATGTGAAGACCTCTGGTATAGTATGTGATGGTGAGGATTAAGTTCTGCCGTTTTTGATCAACATTTGTGTTTTCACGGTTCTCATGGCTATGTGGACAGAAAGAGGTCACTGAATGGATTATTTTCATGTCGTCATTTATATCTTTTTACTGAAAATACATCAGATATCAGGAAGAAATGCTAAGTCTGTTTTGTGGGCCCCTCAACCCCCGCAGTGATCATGGTATAATCCGCACCCTGGATCTGCCTATCTATGTGACACGTGTGAGGGGAAACAGTGTGTACTGCCTGGACCGTGAGTGTAGACCCCGCGTGCTCAACATCGACCCTACAGAGTATCGCTTCAAACTCGCCCTCGTCAACCGCAAATATGAGGAGGTCAGTAAATAAATGTAAAGATTTATTTTTGTCTGATAATGATTTGTGGTTTTTATGTTAAGAGTTGTAAATAAACTAAATAAAATTTCTCAGTCCAGTTCAGAGGGGCTTTACTGGATGTGACTAGACATTTAATATTAATAATTATGTAATATTAACAGTAAACATGTAAACGAACAACAGTTAGATGTACAGTAGATCAGTTATTATAGATTATTCCATCTGTAACAATCAACAAAATGAAAAAATAAAGGAACATAATGTGTTATTAGGAATACTGGGTTATCAGTAATAATGTTATCAGTAATAATGACGGATGATCAGTAATAAAGAGTGATGATTAATATAATATTTCCCCAGCGATAGGCCGTGGCTTATACATTGATTTTGCAAACCTGTTATTGGGTGCGGCTCACTTAAATGGGGCGGCTTATCTAAACATAAACACTTTTGCTAAAAGAATAATTTGGTGCACAAAAATATGACATCCCCAAAGGAATAGTTTAATTTAAATGTACTGTTTACTGCAGCAAAGAAAAGCAAAGATAGATCAGTGACGGGTCAGTATAAAATGCAGAACATGTAAAGCGCCATCTTTTATGTTACCTTTCCCATGCTCACCCTGCAACCTTACTCGGAGCCCCGCTACCTCGGCTTCAGGGCTGAGTGGCAGCGTCACTCAGGGTAAATCTCCAACTTCGAATGCGATGATTTCTGAACCAGACAGTGCAGAGACTCACTCGGAGGCAGAGTTCCGTTTTGGTACCCATGACTTTAAAACGGCTCTGCACTGCTACATCACACAGCGATGTCAATTGAACGTCTACATTCTTCTATATAAAATTAGCAACTCTGAAATGGCAAAATTATTAGGCTTACCTTTCTTCAAATCGGATTCATAAAAGCCAATTGCGACCTCTGCTGCATGGCTGTCGCTAATGTTGGACATGCGTTCATATCGGATATTAGAGAAGCTGTCTGGAGCTTAAATTCTGCAGTGTAGTTCTTGCATTTTAACATATCTTTGGCAAGTTCAACATTTTATCAATTAAATTGTTTATGCTCAACCATGGTGTAATCTCCAGGGGTCAAGTTAGATGCTTTTACTTCAGATTGGTAAATTCAGTAACGCTGTGGTTAATAACTGCTTTTTTATTTTAAAAACATAAATAAACTTTTTCTGGTACTTATAGAATGGGGAGGCCTATAATGTGGGGTGGCCCATCGTTGAAAATTAATAATGAGTGATGATCAGAAATAATGTTATCAGTAACCACGAGTAATGATCAGTAATAATGAATGATCAGTAATACTGTTATCAGTAATAATGAGTGATTATCAGTAATATGAGATTAATGAGTGATGATCAGTATTGGTGAATGATAATCAGTAATAATTAGTAATTATTAGAAATACTATAAAAATTAATAATTAGTAACGATCAATAATAATGAGTAATGATTAGAAATACTATAAAAGTTAATAATGAGTAATGATCAGTAATAATAATGAGTGATTATCAGTAATATGAGATTAATGAGTGATCAGTAATAGTGAATGATAATCAGTAATAATGAGTAATGATTAGAAATACTATATAAGTTAATAATGAGTAATTATCAGTAATAATGAGTGATCTGTAATAGTGAGTGATGATCATTAACAGTGGGAAATGTTTGGTAATAACAGGTAGAAGTCTGTCAGTGTTACTACAGTGCTTTCCTCACTCTCACCCAAGCTAACCCCCCACCTGCCTGAACCACTTTCCCATAACCACCCAGGTGCTGCACATGGTGCGTAATGCAAAACTGGTGGGCCAGTCCATCATTGCATACCTGCAGAAGAAGGGCTACCCAGAGGTGGCGCTGCACTTTGTGAAGGACGAGAAAACACGCTTCAGCCTTGCTCTGGAGTGCGGCAACATTGAGGTGAGGTATTACAGGTTTGGTGTGATCAACATTGTAGTACAGATGGTAGTGTGTGATGGAAGCTGAAATGATATACAGTAATGGACCCACTTATATCTGCAATGGCCAAATCAGGAGTTTCTGTCCAGTATGTGAGAGATCTGCAGAGCAGTCAGACCACTCATATTGTGGATTTTTTTCATGTGTGTGTCTGTGCTAATGTGTCCACTTGTCCTGCAGGTGGCATTGGAGGCTGCAAAGGCCTTGGACGAGCGGAGCTGCTGGGAGCGCCTGGGGGAGGCTGCACTGCTTCAGGGTCACCACCAGGTGGTAGAGATGTGTTACCAGAGAACCAAGAACTTTGACAAACTCACCTTCCTTTACCTAATCACCGGCAACCTGGCCAAACTGAGGAAGATGATGAAGATTGGTGAGTGAAGAAGCTAACGGGTGACTGAGGTGTCAGACCAGACCAGAAAACCTTGAAGCCATATTGCCCTCTACACTTCCTGCAGTGCATTACAGAATCAAAGCATGGCTCATTCTAGAACATTATAGGACACAGTTTTGCCCCCTATACTTCCTGTAGTGCACAGGCGTCACAGTCCAGTCCTGGAGGGCTGGTGTTCTCAAAGTTTGGTAGTTTCCCACTTCAAACACACTCAATATACCTGGCAATTAACAGGTGAGCTGAGCCAGGTGTGTTTGATGAGGGTGATCGCTAAACTACTGTCGTGCTGTCCATGTGGACCATATAAACATTCTTAAGTTTCATGTTGCCCCCTACACTTTCTGCAGTGTTTTACAGTCTGTCGTAAAGACTGTGTGTATCATAGAGACGGATATACAGACAATCACAAAATAAAAATAAAATGGGCACAGAGAAGCAGATGGGAGCTGAGTGGCAGGCAGTAATGGCTCAAGCTGTATTACACATTATATGATGATAATCTTAAATTAAATAAATCAAGTTCATACTTGATATAATTGCACTGTACAACACCAGGGGTATTGCACATTATATAATGAGAAATTTAATATGTGGGTTATTGCACAGAAAAACAGCAGGAGATTCATATTGCAAATACCACAATTTGTTGACAGATTTACGTAGATGTGAGTGAGAGAGTGGCTTCTGTGGTATCAGTGGAACATTTCAAGTTAATCAGTATTGCTGAAGAAGCTATTTTGCCCCATAACACTGTGCATTGGATGATCAGCATTCGCAATAATAGATTGCAGTTTACTCAGCATCTTATTATCTGCCAGAGTGTCCAGTGTGTCCAATTTTCTCTCAAAATGCAGTCAGTCTTCTCAGTGTGATTAACCTGTTCTTATTGGTTGCGGTCATGCTGACCCCCCAGCACACTGCAGCATAGAAGAAAACAGCTACTGTCCTCTTAGTGGGGTCTTTTAACGTGTCTGTCTCTCTGTGTGTGTGTGTGTGTGTGTGTGTGTGTGTGTGTGTGTGTGTGTGTGTTGTAGCTGAGATCAGGAAGGACATGAGCGGTCATTATCAAGGTGCCCTGTACCTGGGAGACGTCAGCGAAAGAGTGCGCATCCTCAAAAATTGTGGACAGAGTGAGTGTATTTACACACACACCTAATACTGAGCCTGATGCTGTAAGAGGGTGTGACGCGTGTTTTCCCGATCGGTCAGTAGGTGCTGGACCATTTCTGGCACTGTAGGAGAGCATTATGGTGTGTATGATGGTTCCGCAGGAAACCAGTGGAGCAGTGTAAGAAATTTGATGTATTGACTAGACATACTGCTGAGTTCTAAATAAGTCTGGTGGGCTTCAGAGGGAGGCCAGGCAGGAGCGAGCTGCAATTATTCATATTTCACTCTAATTTCTTATTATTATTCATTTTATTCATATTTTATATTCAGTTAATTTAGATGTACTCATTTATTTTATTTTATTTAGCTATTAACTACTTTAATTTTTAATTGATACATGTGTTCTTGTCTGGAAGCTGCTGGAGCACCTAAATTTCCCTCGGGATTTAGATCATTATCTCTATTAAACACAGGGATGAATAAACCTCAAACCTTTAAACAAAAGGGTTAATCAGTATGAGTAGTTCACGTCAGCCCTGACTGTGTGTGCAGAGTCTCTGGCATATCTGACCGCTGCCACCCACGGCATGGATGAAGAGGCTGAGGCCCTGAAGGAGACCTTTGACCCGGAAAAAGAGATGGTAGCTAACTTGATCTCCTTTATACACACATACACACACGCGCACACACACGCACACACACACTCTGACTGTGGTTTGCCCTGCAGATCCCAGAGGTGGACCCTAATGCCCAGCTGCTGCAGCCTCCTCCTCCGATCAACCCGCTGGACACAAACTGGCCCCTGCTCACCGTCTCCAAGGGCTTCTTTGAGGGAGCCATTGCTGCCAAGGGTCAGTGCTAGAACTTTATCCAGAACACGGAAAATATCAGACGTACAGTTTCGGTCCAACTCGGGTCTAAGCCTGGAGACCTTGAGGATGTTCCTCATGACAGTGTTCAATTCAATTCAATTTTATTTATATAGCACTTTGGACAACTGAGTTGTTTTTTAAAAGTGCTGTACATATGAAAAAAATTAACATAAAGCCCTAAGAACAAATAAAACAAGTAAAATTAAAACACTAAAACACAATAAAAATCAAACACAACACCCTAAGAACAAATAAAAAAATAAAACATACAACTAAAAAAAACAGTGGGTCACAAAAAAAATCAAAATCTCAGATTACATAAAAGCTTTTAAAAACAGGTGTGATTTAAGAGCACACTTAAAAACATTACGAGAGTCAGCCTGTCGGATATACAGTGGTAGATCATTCCACAGTTTAGGGGCAGTAATTGAAAAAGCTGTGGTGACCACAGCATCACAGTTCCCCTTCCAGGTTTAAGAGCAGTTTTGATGATTTGTCTTGACCAATGACACAGACTGATACTGATGCCCTCCAGAAATGTATGAAAAATAAAGATTAACTTAACATTTCATTGAACTTAACTCAAATCTAATTTATTAACCATTAAAAAGTTAAACACTGCAGTGTGTATGGGGCTTCTGTCTCTGGACTGCAGTGATTTAATGTTTCTCCTTTAAGATGTGAGGCTACTGAGCGGCGTAATCAGTAGCGCATCGTTCCACTTCAGCCTGTGTTCCACTGACTACTTCCTGTTTTAGCGTAGCTACACCCCTGTGGTCTGGAACATTTTAAACAGTGAACGTTCTAATTGGTTCTAGCTCTTGAACAGGTAAAGATAATGGAAATTGAAAAAAATTATCTTTACAGGCAAAAGGAGTTTTTTTATATATTGCTTTAAATTACAAACACACTCAAGAATGAAATGAAAAGACAGACACTGTGTTTCTCCTGCAAAGGTATAGAACAAATGTCATTCTGCACAACTGTCAGTCACTGCCACCTACTGTGTGTGTGAAACACAGTTACTGGTGCAGGATTATTCATGGTGTTCTCATGTGAATTAGTAACAAAATATCAGTACTTTTTAAAAATCTCATTTATTGTCAGTAGGTATGTTGACACCCTTACCTTCTCCTACTGTAGTTTAATGAAATATGAAATTCTATTTAAAGCATTTCGTAACCTCTTTAATTCAGCGCTGGTATGTTTATCTGATTCCAGTAGTTCAGTTCAGTTGAATAGTTTCAGGGTTAGGCAGGTTGTTGTGTTTCTTCATAGTCCCTTCTAGTGTCCTGACATGAAGGGTCATATCCTGACCAATACTTCACCCTTCAGTTTGGGACTGTGGAGCTGTCCCACAGGATCAGCTCAGTCATGTCTCCTGAAGGTGGATCCGAACCCTGGCTGAGTGTGTGTGTGCTTCTGTGCACTTGCAGGAAGGGCTGGTCAGATGGCTGCTGATCTGGACATGGAAACTCCTGGAGGAGAAGGCTGGGGAGAGGATGCTGAACTGCGCTTGGACGATGGTCAGCCTATGAGTATTTCAGCATTTCCACATTCACGGATTCATACTGGATTACAATTCCTCCACTTATTACTGTCAGAATGTAAAACGCTGCACAGGTTTTAGATTCATACTGGATTAAAATCACTCCAGTTATTACTGTC
>JBBIGC010000013.1:8481899-8495799 GCA_037576955.1 Lepidarchus adonis | reverse complement strand
TCAGAGTTGATGGGAAGATGGATGGAGCCAAATACAGGGCAATCTCAGAAGAAAACATCTTGGAGTTTGCAAAAGACCTGAGACTGGGGTGGAGGTTCACTTTCCAACAGGACAACGACCCTAAACATGAAGCCAGGGCAACAATGGAATGATTTAAAATGGCCCAGTCAAAGTCCAGATCTAAATCCAATCGAGAATCTGTGGCAGGATCAGAAAACTGCTGTTCACAAACGCTGTCCATCTAATCTGACTGATTTGGAGCTGTTTTGAAAGAAGAATGGAGTAAGAATTTCAGTCTAGATGTGCAAAGCTGGTAGAGACAAACCCTAAACGACTGGCAGCTGTAATTGCAGCAAAAGGTGGTTCTACAAGGTATTGACTCAGGGGCTGAATAATTACACACACCCCACTTTTCAATTATTTATTTGTAAAAAATGTTTGGAATCATGTATGACTTTCGTTCCACTTCTCAAGTGTAAAATAGATTCATGTTTGTGGCTGTAATGTGACAAAATGTGGAAAAGGTCAGAGAGAGCATATTCTGAGTGATGGGGAAGAGGGAGGGAGGGAGGACTGGGAGCATGCGCACCCTCAGCTCTCCAGTCCTCAGGTGCTGGAAGACCCCCAGTGTGAGCACTGACCACTCCACTACCATAACCCACGTTCACTTTCCAGCTGACAGCCGTGTGGGAACAACGACAGACGCTCCATTACAAGACTCGGCTTCTAAACCCCATTCTCAGAGATGTTTAACTGATTCAAATTCACAGTCCAGATACACTGCGGACTGCGGGGGTGAACGGAGATACTGTGGAAGATGGAGATAAAGCTGTGAGCAGCTCTGGAGGCTACAGTTAGTCTATTTATATACAAAAAGAGTTTAGTCCTTAGTCCTTTTATAGACATAATGCAAAAAAAGTGAGATTGGAACAGTGGAACCGGCAAAAATATTTAGACAGTTTAGGAATTTAGACAGTTCATTAATATTTTCCCACAAGGCAAACAAGTAACAAGCTCTAATTGTTATTAATTGGTCGTTAATTCCAGTACTCACGATTGTGAGGAACGGAATTACAGTAAACACCACACGATGATGATCCAGACTCCTGACAGATGCTGCTCTCTGTTTATGAATAACCGGGCAAGGGAAACAGGTTTAAATACAGTCAGTGCTACTGTGTGAAGCTCCACCCATCGGTGCTGTCGGCTGCAGCAGTTAGTCTCCTCAGTTCCCAAACAATTCAACAGTGTAATTAAAGGAAAGTTGATGTAACACAGCGGTAAAAACACCACTGTCCCAATTTTTACTGCGTTGCAGCATTAGATTTGAAATAAATATCAGTTCGATTTCTCTTAACTTTGGACAGTCTCTAGGGATGAAGTTTTGTAGATGAACAGCAGTGTGTGAGGAATTTCCCTTCCCTTCTTAGGGAACCTTGACCGTCTCAGTGTGCGGCTGTTCACACCACCTTAAGGCGACGGAGGGAAGCTGCAGCTTTGTTTAAGGTGGAGCGAAAAGGAGTGTGTGACCAAAACCAAACACATACTGCACTAGGGGTTTGTGGAGCGCGTGCTCATGGCTGAACCGTATAACTCTCCCCACCTCCTCTGCGGGTCCGTGAAGCTATACTCACCGTTACACCGCGGCCCGGGACTTTCCGCACCTTCTCTCAGTTCGTTCAAACTCCACACACATACACACACACACACACACACACATCCTCTGCCTGTGCTTTTGTGTTTGACTTCTGCCCCGCGCGCACAGACACGCCCACACTGCGGGTTGCCATTTTGGGGGGAATCTCCAACTGGAAGACACGTCACATAAAAAAATAAAATAATCAAATACCAAAAAACACCCAATAATTTATTGTTATAATTTATGATCAAGAATAAACACCAACAGCAATAAATAAATTATAAAATATGTATAATAATTATAAGTACTACAATAACTATTTCGTATTGTTTTGTAGAAATTTGTTATGATTGTTGTTGTTGATATGTTCTTCCGGCTGCTCCCGTAAGGGGTCGCTATAGCGGTTCGTGTCCTCTGCGTCTTCTCTCTCACCACATTCATAAACCTATTCTTCTTCGTTCTTTCTCTTCTCCTCATCATCCTGTTCCCGCTATCCCCACTCTCTCTTCTCCACGCGTCCAAAACCACACAATCTCGCTTCCCTGACTTGGTCTCCAAACCGTCCAACCTGCGCGGTTCCTCTGTAATGTCATTATTATAAAGTCATATTTATTTATGTAGCATATTCAAAGACAGCAAGTGTTGAATAAAAATAATAAATTATGCTGAAATGTGCTGAACAATAATAAAAAATAAATAAAAAAGTAAATAAATAAAAACTAATACAGAAAATTAATATTATTAATAATTACAATAACAACAACAGTACAAAAATGTAGTTTTAAAAAATGAAACTGCACCACATTCACTCACTCACCCCCACCCAAAAATGAGGAAGAGCAGGAGACTAAAGTGGTGAAACATGAATGAGATCCCTGCTTCTTCTCTGCTGTGCGACCATTATTACTATTACTGCATCACTGATTCTACACTTTAGGTTCTGAACGTTGGTAACAGTCTGACTTTGTTCATTCAGCTTCTTTCTGCTGTTCACAGGAAGTAGCGTGCAGGTGCATTCAGGAAATCTGGCAACCCGGCGCGCAGGCATTATGGGAATCACTGCAGCGGCGCGCAACTTTAAAAAAAAGATGCTCGAAATGTTGAAAAAATCAGCATGACCACGAATAAATAAATAAATAAATAAATAAATAAATACATAAATAAATAAATAGTACAGTTAGGCAGTACCACGTGTAGGTAGTGAGGTAAACACGTGACCCTGATCCGCTTATTTACATAATCCTTTACTCAATGAAACTGTAATATTCACATTAGCTCTGTTCTTACTGAAATCTGCGGCACGTGCTGGATATAATAACGTGGTTATGGAACAGATACAGTGGAGGACATCATTATTTGACCCCTCATTAAATTTGTAAGTATGCCCACTGACAAAGAAATGAACAGTCAATAACTTTAACGGTAGGTTTATTTTAACAGGGAGACAGAATATTTAAAAATCCAGAAAATCACATTATATAAAATATTTGCATTTCATTGAGTGAAATTAGTATTTGATCCTCTAGCAAAACAAGACTTGGTAGAAAAATCCTTAGTGGCAACACAGAGGTCGGTCGTTTATTGTAGTTGATGACCAGGTTTGCGCACATAGCAGGAGGAATTTTGGTCCACGCCTCTTTGCAGATCAGCTCTAAATCATTAAGGTTTCGAGGCTGTCGCTTAGCAACTCAAAGCTTCAGCTCCCTCCACAGATTTCTTTTTTAAATTAAGGTCTGGAGACTGCCTGGGCCACTCCATGACATTAATTTGTTTTTTTCTTGAGCCACTCAGCTTTGGGTCATTGTTGTGGTGGAAAACCCACCCACAACCCATTTTCAGTGTCCAGTGCGCCTGGGTTGTCACTCCAGATGTTACGGTATGTGGCCCAGTCCATGCAGTGACTTTGTCCTGTGCTCTTAGCAGAGAAACACCCCAAAGCATTATGTTGTCACCTCCATGCTGGACAGTGGGGATTGTGTTCTTGGGGCCATTGTCAGCATTTCTCTCCTTCTCACCCAGCTTCTTGCTTATGGTTTTGTAGCCCATTCCAGTAGGCCCTCCTCATACATGCTTCAGCCATAACATTAAGACCACCTGCTTAATATTGAGCAGCGCTACCCTCATATATACTTCAGCCATAACATTAAGACCACCTGCGTAATACCGAGTAGGTCCACTAATTCTGCTGAAACAGCTCTGACTGTGGTTCACTGTGTCTGACCCCTTTCTATCAGAGCAGCGACAACATTCTGTACAGCAAGAGCTTCTCTGTGGGATCAGACCACACTCCCCACATTCATCAGTGAGCCTTGGGTTCTTCCTTGGATCACTGTTGGTAGCTACTAACTGCTGATCTGGAACACTTCACAAGACCTGCTGTTCTGGAGATGCTCTGCCACAATAAGAGCCTCAGATCTTCACACTCCTGCTTCCAGCACATCAACTTCAAGAACTGACTGTTCAATTGATGCCTAATATGTCCCACCCTCTTGACAGGTGACAATGTAATGAAATAACTAGTCAAGTTTCTTCAGTTCACCTGGCAGTGGTCCTAATGTTGTGGTTGATGGGTACAGTTGTGGACAGTAGACAGTGGACAGTAGTGTTTCTGATAAAGGGGCCACTGATGTGGAGATAGAGTGTAGTCTAGCTCTGAAGCAGATCAGACAGCAGACAGAGAGTAGAACAGGCTACAGTCACCACCAGAGGGCATGCAGGAGGACACCGCTACAGCCCTGGTGTCTCCTGGGCGGATGATGAGTTCAGGAGCTGCTGGGAAGGCTGGAACAAGGTCATAGACTCAGGGAGAACAGGAAAACAGGCCAAAACCCCTGTGTCCTAAACAGTGACAATCATTTGGGACACAACCTCTGACCCTCAGCAGAAATGTATGTATTCTTATAGAACATAACAACATTTTCCAAACTTTCCAAATCTGTTTTGGGACCAGGAGTGGTCCATCTGCCATGTGTCCAAACTTAGTTCCTTCACTTTAGAACTGGAGCTACGAGGCTAATGTCGCTGTGGTCACCCAAATCGTTTCCTCAACAAAACTTCTGTGGAGCTGCTCAAATAGCATCCAGCTCTTCATGAAGGTGGAGCAGACATGGGTGTGGTTTATGACACAGTATGACTTACTGTGTCTTTATGACTAAACTTCAGCAGCGTGGAGCCAAACACTGCTAACACAACAGGGTCTGTTTTCAGGAGCAGGAGCTCTGATAGTCATAAATACAGAGAAACCTGATTCCAGATCAGTCCTGCAGCTTTAGTGTGGGTCTGAAACAGCTGAAGTTTAGATGGTGTGTTCTAAGCTCACAGAAGATAATCATTCATTCGTGGTTAATGACCTAGTCAATCTTGCCCTTGTGATAGAAATGCTGCAGGTTCATGTCCCATCCCAACACTTGAGCAAGGTACTGTCCCGCTACACTGCTCACGGGTGCTGTTGATAGCTGACCGCTGCTCCATGTGTGAATGTATTAAAGGTCACATTTCAGTGTGGTGCTCTTCATGCAATGTTGTGTGTTCACAATGAAACAATCACTTTTACTTTTCTGAGACAACTTACATAAGGAAGCCATGTTGTAGTGGGTTTGGCGTTCCTCAAGGTTCAATTTTAGGCCCGTTGCATGTTCTCTCTGGATAACATCATTTGAAACTTCCACTGCTATTCTGACTACACAGTTATGTCTGAGTAAAAACAGCGTGATGTAATGGAGAACTGTGTAAAAAACAGCCACTGCTTAGAGACGTCCTTCTATTAAACTCTTTTAAGACTGAGGTTCTCATGCTAGTTCCGACTGCAGCTAGGTGTAAGCTGTCTGATTACACTGTAACTCTGAATGTGTGCAAAAGTGAGAGACCTAGGGGGATTTATTAAACCCATTTTTTGATTTGAAGTGATAATATTACTAGGAGACTGTTCTTCCATCTCAGAAACATTGGAGAGATAAGAAATGTAATGTTATTCTATGACAAAGAAAAACTTTCATGCTTATGGTACCTCCAGGTTAAATTACTGTAATGCTTTACTATCTTGACGTTCTAGTAGACGTTCTAACTAGAACCTGACAATCGAGTCATATCACCCACTTTTTATCTAATCTGCACTGGTTCCCTATTAAATTCTGCCTTATATTTTTTATAAATATATATATATATATAAAACTCTTATTAACCTATAAGGCACTGAATGCCTTTGCGCCACAGTATTTGAGTGAACTCTTGGTCTTTAAAGATCTGCCATGCCTGCTTAGATCAAAGACTGCAAAGGTCCCAGCAGGGTGCAGCGCTTTCTCATATATAGTTATGGAAAAATCTTCCAAATACCATTAAGGACTCAGAACTGTCTCAATATTTAAGTCCAAACTGAAAATGTATCTGTTTAGTTAAGTTACTGTATTTATATTTAAGTAAGGGACAGATCTGGAGGGTTCTCAGCCAGAGTAAACTGGTAAACTGGGATGTTTGTATGCTGCAACCCCAACACTGCCATATTCATTCAGACTCTTGGTCGATTGGCCAGCTACTTTGAACCATGATGCTTTCATGTCTGTGCCATCTGCCTGGCTCTCCCCTTTATTTATGCTGTCATAGCTCATCCTGCCAGCGCGCCTACTTCCACAGAACACAATGTAATTTGTTCTTAACCACTTAAAACATTGAACATCCCCCCATTCATTGTAGTGGGACTTGTCTGGGGGGTGGGATACAAAGGCAGCAAGTGAATAGTCAGATGAAGTCTTAAAGTTGAAGAGCTGGAAGCAGGAGAATAAGGATCTGAGCCACTTTGGGTCATATTGTGATGGTAAGAACATCTCCAAAGCGGCAGGTCTTGTGGAATGTTCCAGGTCTGTAGTTAGTACCCACCAAAGGTGATCCAAAGAAGGAAAACTGGAAGGTAGAGAGCCTCATAACTGAAAAAGGAACGACAGAAGCATGTCTATGCACTCATCTCGAATGCACCTCGCTGCTTTTTATTAACAGCAGTAATTCCAACTGAACTGATATCAAGTGTCAACATCCGAAGCCAAAGGCATCTAGAATACTTCCACCTGAGCAGGCTGCTCAGAGCTTCGGATCATTAGTATGATTCTGAATTAGAAAAAATAATAATAATAAAGATCAGAGACAGAACAAAGGAAAAAAACATGTAAAAACATTTCTACAACCGGCAACTCTTCAAAGACATGTTGACTATGTACAAAAAGAAAAGAAAAACAATAATATATTCATATATACTTTTTTTTTCTCATCATCTATTCCCACTAAAATACGTCAAAAGCAGCAACTACTGGTCAAATCTTTCTGTTCAAACATCCTGAAAAAAGGGTTTCGGGATCCTTCAGCCATACGACATGACGATGAAAAAAAAATAAATAAAGGTCTGAGCGGTCCAATCTCTGCACAAAATACTGGAGAACAAGGTAGGGACAGACAGACAGACAGACAGAGAGAGAGAGAAAGAGATAGAGAGAGAGAGGGGGTGGCTCATGTAGTCATTCAGCAGTCTGTTCTAGGACGTCCACCTTCAACGCAGAGACCTAGACACACGTGGACACGAACCGCAAATATAAGGTCACTTTAACTATTCTTCTCGTCTTCCTCCTTTATTTTCTTTTGAGGAAAAAAGCAGTGGGTGAAGGGAGCAGTTTGGAAAGGGATGGAGAAGCAGCCTTCTGGTTGTCTGAGGTTCAGATTCACAGTTTGTTCCATTCAGTTCTGGAAACTTGGCAACATCCATAAAACAAAAAGAAGCAGGTGATGGTGTGTGCTCTTCTCTTGCTCCACGTACAGAAGAAGGTGGCACACCAGTGTGGCAGCAGAAAAATAGGTCCTGAGTGTTTCGCTGTCTGAGAGTGTGATAAAAGTGACGGTATAAAATCTATCATAGCTTGTCAGGCTGGAGGACGCTGGCAGGGGGCAAGCGACCTTAAGAGGGACTGGAGCGAGGGAGGGATAAAATGCGTCCGTTTTTCTTTCCCCCGTTCATGTGTGTGTACGGCACGTGCTGGTCGTAGCTGCCCCTCAGGCCCACAGCGGAGCCCTCGTCTCCGTCGTCTGCACTGCCTTCGCGCTGGGAATAGGACGAAGGGTCCAGAGGGATGCTCTCCATGTTCTCCATGTCCATGTCGAAGTCCTCGCTCTCCGGTGGCTTGTTCTCCTCGCTGTAGAAGAAAGACACCTCCTGGAACGATGGATGCAGGTCCTCCTTCAGCATTTCAATGATCTCCTGGAAGGTGGGACGCATCTTCGGGTTGTAGTGCCAACACATCTGCATTAGGTTGTGTCTGAGAAAAAAGAGAGAAAAAAAAAAATTATATCACAGCTGCTGTTCACTTTTTGAATTTAACACAAAAAATATTAAATTGTGCTTTAACTTTTGAACATTACATTTTAGGTGATACTGGTTTCTGCCCGTTAAATTAAGCTTTAAAATCTCTCAATACTAGAGAGAGAAATCTGGTCCTAGAGGGCCAGAGTCCAAGAGGTGGTGGAAAAAATTCTATACAGTGTAGGATCACCATATTTTTCAGGATATCAATACTGTAATGGCAAGTATTGATATTTGTTTATTTAATATTATTTTATAATGTTTAAAATGTTTATTTTGGTAAATATGTCTTCTCTGATAACACTACTCTAAGTCCACAAGGTGGTGCAAGACCTGTTTGTTCTCTTGTGTAAATAGTAAAGGAAGTCAGAGTGGGAGAGACGGTTGCAGAGACTCCTATATGTAACACACCATCGGCTTTACAGTGGAACAATCTCAATGATACTGTATGGTGGAACAAATAGTCTTGTTGTATTGTATCCTATTAACTTCCCACCAAACACAGTTTGGTGATTTACCTGCCCATCTGAGGAGAAACCACCAAACTGTGCTGGATTCCATACAGATCTCCTGCCTTAATAAATAAAAAATAAGGAACAATGCCACCCAGGCACCTAAATCTTTAACTGTTACTGTACACGGAAACTGCAAGGAGTGAATAAAATTTTTTTCTGAGCAGAATTCCCAATGATGATAAAACTGGTTTGACCATCATGTCAATAGAACCAGCCTCCTAGTTCCCCCAGGTTCAGCTGTAACTCACAGGCGATCAGCGCAGTTGTCTGGCCGGTCTAGGTATCCTCCGTCCATCACAAATTTCAGCACCTGCTCATTGGACAGGCCTTGATAAGGCTGCTCAGCTAAAGTGCTGATCTCCCACAACACCACTCCAAACGACCTGAGGTACACACACACAAACACACACTGTAGTAAGTACTTCAACAACAATTAATAATGTAAATAAAAAATATCATCGGCACAAAGATTTCAGCTGAAGCGTTTTAGAGATGCAACAGCTACAGCGACAATTACTAGGTGCAGCTACAGATTTGCTGAGACATTTCGGCAGAAAAAGTGCCTCCCACACTGCAGGGGGCGCTAACAGGACTAAGTACATTCATGTAAGTACAGTTTTTGAGTATCTGTAGTTTACATGAAAGGGTAACTTTTTCATTACCAGAGTTGGACCAACTACACAGGCGCAGAACTGGAGTCAGAATGTGGATACTCAGGATACACAAATGAAATTTGTTGAAATTACTTTGAAAGTATTGGAGTACTGGCTTAAGTACGTGAAAACACATTTGTATTGTTCCCACAGTGTCTAATCACAAAGAGTAATGTGACAGACCATGGCAAAAAAATATGCAACTACTGCATGAGCATCTGGAATAAGACCAGAGTTTATACACCCCAGCGTTCTCAGATTGGAGGGTAAATGAGCAGTTAACACAGAAAACCTTTAAAAAAAACACAATTTCCAAAATCTCAAAGATGGATGTTTAAATGTATCCCTGGGTTTCCAGGTGAGGAACCTCCATCTCTACTGTACCTTCTCTATCATCTTGCTCTACTGTAAAAGTGCCATCAACTATTCAACAAGATCTACTGTAAAATATTACAGCTGTTACAGTTGTTACAGAAGAACACAAACAGAACAAATAAATTATTTGGTCAGTTCCAAATAAATTAAAAAAAGCATAATTAAAAAATCAAAAATCTCAGTTCCGACCAGTCAATAGCTTTGAGAGTTTTTTTCTTTCCAGGGGAACACATTATAATTGCTTTGTAGATTCCAGTCTTGGTCAGTGGAATACAAACTGTATTATATTGATTCTAATATTAGTGATCTGAAAATAAAAAACTAACTGTGGTCTAAACAACTATAAATACAATACTTTTGCACAGTACTGTAAATAATATTATTACTTCTATCAAGCAATGTTATTTAGCAATAACTATCATTATCGTTTTATCAACCAGCTGTAGTTAAGCTACAGTAACACGGTCCTCAAACAAATAGTACTTTGTATGTGTGTGTGTTCTGCTCACCAGCAATCCGAGTGTGCAGTAAATACGCCGTCCTTCAGAGACTCTGGTGCCATCCACCGTACAGGCAGCAGACCCTTCCCCCCTTTCCGGTAGTAGTCTGTCTCGTAGATGTCTCGTGTCATGCCAAAGTCTTTAGGGGAACAGAGAACGAACATACACTGAACTAACACACTGAAGCTCTGTGTGAACATGTTACTGGATGAGCTGCAGAACGTGCTGTTCATACTAAACGCACTCCGTTCTCACAGTGCAGAGAGGAATCAGGGAAACTCTTACGGTCCTGAATCTAGAATAAAAGCCCCCAAGGGTAAAACCACTGTTCCCTAAGAAGCAACTGGCCAACTAAATTTACATATTTATGAAACAGAAATGTTAGCAGTGAATGAGTGACGCACCTCCGATCTTTACTGTGAAGTCCTCAGCCACCATGCAGTTCCTAGCAGCCAGGTCTCTGTGCACAAACTTCTTTGCATTCAGGTACGCCATCCCGTCTGCGATCTCTGCCGCCATCTGGATCATCTCCTTCAGGGTGGGGGGAGGGCGGCCCGGGTTGTTCTGATGCACATACACACATAGTCAGGGTGCAGAAGTAGGCGGAGCCAATTTGTGTAAATGAAAGTGAAATGATAAAGTGGCTGATCAATACTGAAGAGAGATCACGGAGTGGAACTGGAAATTCTCTGACCTCTGCCATGTTTAACATATGGCCCGTGTGTAAACATGTATTTTATTCTTTCTCAGGACATAACGTCCTCTTAATGTGTGTGTATGTGTGTGTGTGTGTTCGCTTACCTCAGCCTCTGGTCTGAGGCAGCGTAAGTAGCTTTTCAGGTCTCCATGGGTCATCAGCTCCATCACCACCAGAGTGGGCTGGCCTTTAGAGACCACACCCAGCAGCCTTACCTGTCAACCAATCACACAGTACTTACTATAGCAACACTTTGCTATACAGAAATGCATTCTGGTTAAGAGGGGAGGGGCATAGTAATGTATTTTCTAATCAAACTGTGCTGTGCAAATATTAAGTGGTAATAATTGCACCTAATTTCTATGGACTTGTTTACACTAAAATAATGGCCAACTGATGTAACGGGTTTGGAATCTTATCACCGATTACAATAATATTTCTTTAATCAGTTATTTTAGTCTAAAAGCTGGTTTCTCAAGCTGTTCTCTTTTAAAACGGCCATCAGAAAACCATTTTTTTTGTCCATATCCCATCGGCATAGCATTTTTATGCAAAACCAAAAAACAAATTAGACACTAAACAGCAACTATATTTTAGGAGGAAAGGGAAAGAAATGGGTAAATCAGATTTTTCATCAAAACATATATTTCACTGCCATTTCCTTCAATGTTACATTATATCATCTGAGCATTGGATAGTGTAGTAAATCTTGGTGGATGTTCCACAGAGCGTGTTTGTGTGTGAACCTCATTATCATAGGAATCTGTAGAAGTGAGGTCATTTTGCCGGTCCCCACAAGAAACCATGCTGCCGTCTTAACAAATTCAACAATTTCGGAAAAACAGAAAGGGCAGACAAATTCTCTTTCGACTGAGATTAAGAATAAGGTTTGGTTTATGTGTACCGACAAATAGCAATACCAGTAAGTGTGGGTGTGTTATTCTCACCACATGGTGGCAGCTGAAGGACTTCATGACTGAGGCCTCGTTCAGGAACTCTATGCGCTCCCTCAGGCTGGCCGACTCGTTCACCGTTTTAACGGCCACACGGATCTGCGACTCTCCCTTTACAATGTCCTTCGCTATACCTTCATACACCATGCCGAAGGAGCCTTGACCCAGCTCACGCAGCAGGCTGATCTTCTCACGAGGAACCTCCCACTCGTCCGGCTCATACACTGCACACACACATGCACGTATTTATTTTACAAACAGATAACAAATAAAATACATTTGGAGCATATTACTACATGTACAGTGGTGCTTAAAAGTTTGTGCACCCAATTGTTCTATACTTCTGCATATATTTGACTTAAATAATCAGATCTTCACACAAGTTCTAAAAGCAAAGAAACCAATTAAACACATAATATACAAATATCACACTGGGTCATTTATTTACAGAAGTGAGATAAAAAATGCACATCTGTGTGTAAAAGTAAACGCACCTCCAGGATTACTAGTCAATCTGAATGTGAAACTAGATTCCATTTTTTTCAACCAATGGGATATGATTTGAAAGCAAGTCCCCTTTTATTAAAACATCTAATCTTCACAACGTGTAAGGAAGTACATCATGGAATTTTTTGTTAAAAGATTACATTTCAATGCCAGAAATCTACTGGGAAAATGTTTTGTGGACAAATGAGACCAAAAATTCTTATTTAAACCACTTCTTGGCTTAAATGAGAAGTGTAATGTATTGAAAATTTAAAAAGTATTTTTTTCTATGTATGTGCTTATAGGATTTCTTAACTTAAAGAAGTGAAGTTCATTTGCTGCCTAATATATCCCACACCTCTGGCAGGTGCCACTGTTCTGAAATAAATGAGATGACCTCGCTTCACCTGGCAGTGGTCTTAATGTATAGACTGTGTAACTGTGTGAGTGGAATCAGTGTGGGGGATTAATCAGGGCCAGTGTGTTTTGTTTGTGAGTATTATGTTCTGTTTCCATGCACCTCGTCTGCGACTGTGTATCATCAGGACAGATAAGAACACTTAGCGGTGAAATCTGGGGAAGGAGCAGCGTGTTTCCCACAAAAGTCAGACATTTTCTTCTAGTGAATCACTGAAGCACAGTTTTCATCATCAGCGAGGAGTCTTCTGTGAGTCTTCTTGTGAGTTTCTGTTAAACCTGACGCCCTTCCTTCTCTCTAATGTTCGCAGGCAAAAGTGCTTGAATGTCTGCAGATGTCCTCAAGACATTTAAGGCCTTTATAGAATATGCTGTAACATTTGTGAGACAGTTTCTCACAAGCATTTCTTGAATGCAGGTAATGTTAATTGAACACAGCAAATTCATTAGCAGAGGGTTTTGCTCCAGCGTTCCACACCAACACTCTAGACCAGACCTATGAGACTGTAGAACCCCAGAGCAGCAGATACACAGCAGCAGTTTCAGGCCAGTGAGAATATGAGTGGGTGTTTATTTCACTAGTGCTATTTTTTTGTTTTGTTTTGCAGCACAAATTGATCAGAAAACCACAGAGGAAACACAAAAAATTGGTGGTACAACTGCTGTTGTTTTGTAGAGCGAAGATTTGAGAAGAAGAACGTTGTAGAACGTGCAGTGTTCAACATTCTACATGCAATGAAGGGTTAATTATTTGCTAAACTACCGTTTTCTGACCACTGATTTAAAGGAGGACGGACCCAGTGTAGTTAGACAGTAGGTGCACTCCCTCACCTTCATCTGGGCTGAGGTACTCCGGGTTGGGCGAAGTGTACAGACGTCCCGTCGGCCCGTCTGTTTGCCTAGAGAAAACAGCAAAACACGATTAGCACGGTCTTGTACATGAGGCCCAACTTTAAAAATCTCATTTATAGTTTCACCTTCCAACAATCAGCTGAGCCTGGATTCACATTAACATTCTTATACACAATTATGCACCTTAAATGGTGCAGCTGTTAGATTCTGGTGCCTCATTGTGTTTTTACATCAATACATTACTCTGGTCTGAATCATTTATGAGTAAACAGAGTAAGAGGAGTGTTTTCCCTCCGTCATAGGTAGGGAGTGTGAGAGAGTAATTACACAACCAGTCAAAGGTTTTAGAACCCCCACTGTTTTCAGGTAATTTAAGCAGTTTCATCAGTTTCTCTCACACACACTCTCTGTCACTCTGAGCTACTCTGAGTTTCCAGCACCGGGTTCATGTCTCACTCTGCTGCATGGATCATGAG
>JBBIGC010000013.1:8443002-8461747 GCA_037576955.1 Lepidarchus adonis | reverse complement strand
ATTATATCAGCACATATCTGTCCCATACTCACATTATTATATCAGCACATATCTGTCCCATACCCACATTATTATATAAAATATACAGATTTGTCATTTATTGTACTTATGTATTTCTACTCTGCCATCACCAGGTGGCGCAATCCTCAGACCGCCAGTGGCATTCTCACTGTGTCTATCGACAACCCCACTGCCAGAACACAGCCTGAGTATGTGTCAAATATAATGCACCTCAATGCTTAGAAGAACTCCTAATTGATTATAAAAAAAATATATTAAAATTGACTTTTTCTAATTTATCATCATTGGTGATTTGCTCTAAAATACATATTTAAAATACAACCCTGTTTTACAAAAGCTTTGTGGACTTTCTCGTGGTTTTAAAGTGTCAGAAGTTTAGTCAGTTTTATTTATACAGCCCTTTTCACAATTGACATTGTCCCAGAGCAGCTTTATAGAGTTTACAAAATCCAGGTCCCAGCCCCAATGAACCAGAGGCAAGAAAAACTCCGTAAAAGTTGGAAGAAATCTTGGGAGGAACCCAGGTTTAGACCCTGTTTCAGTGTAAGGAGAGGCAGGGGTTTGAGATTTTACTGTGAATGTGTGTTTCTGACAGGCCAGCCCACTCGTGGTCCCTGCACCCCCCCACTGTGTCCTCGGCCCCTCTCACTGCAGAAGAGCCCGAGAGGAAACCACCCAAAGGAGTCGCCCTGCAGTTCGACATCAACAGTGTCGGAAAACAGGTGAAGACCTTCCACTCTCTCTCTCTCTCTCTCTCTCTCTCTCTCTCTGAATATGAATAATGTGCCCTTAGCTGTTGTGCATTTTTAAGATTTTTCTCCTTTTGTTTAAAACGCCAGACGGCCATGACACTGAACGAGCGGTTCCGCATCCTGAAGGACCAGCGCATGGCTGCGTCGAAGCAGAGCAAAGGTGGACGTTTCGTCACCGTGGGCTAGTGAGGTTTTCCGAGGACCAATGACAGAGACTTGCTGAGGTCATGTTCCTTTTGACCAATCACAGAGCAGTAAACTGTCCCATTCCTGACAAAATGGCCAGATGTTCGCTGGATAATCAGTGTTCATGACGGACGTCATGTTGAAGAGACGCCCTCACATCAGATCTGGATGCACTGCCGCTGTACCAGAACGGTCCTTTGGATTTTTTTCAATATTTGGCTGCGGTTCGTTCCTTCTTTTACAAAAGCCAGTGTTTGTGTTTGGATTTTTTGTTGTTTCCTAAGCAATATTTTCATTAGTTACGGTGACATTTATTCTTTTTATATCTGGAAGGAAGCTGCTTAGGTGTGGAAAGTCCATTTTTTTGTTGAAATGATTTTTTGTTGTTTTTGTCAAACAAGTGTTTTAATATTTGTTTTATACAGATTAAAGAAATGGCTTACTGTCTTTCTGTAGTTCAACATTTTCCATCTAGTTATTGATCAGTCCAGGACCCACCTTCACAAAAATTTCAGTAGTAAATTTTCTGCTTCCTGCCCACAAGTTGAGTGACTGAACAATGAAAATTGCAGTTAATACTGATCAGCCATAACATTAACACCACTGACGGGTGAATATAGATTACACAGCAGGAGTGTTGCAGGTCTGCAGTAGAACCAACCAACAGTGAATCAAGAAGGGGAAACGGTCATGGGCTCCCAAGGGGTAGTGGTGCATGTGTGGAGTGTGGTCTGATCATAAAGAGGATCCTGTTGTGCAGAATGTTAACCCTGACTCGGACAGAAAGGGGTCGGTCAGAGCTGTTACAGCAGCAAGAGGGGGATCTACACAATACTGACCAGGTAGGTTTAATGTTCTGGCTGATCAGTGTATTAATCACAAGGTGTCAAATCCCTGTCCCCTCGCACCAGTCCCAAATTAAAATCCCAACCGCATCAGCCTCATACACACGGACAATGTTTGTATGGTGTCATTCACCAAAACGAATCATTTCCTTCTTCAGAATCAAACGGGCTGTGTCTTCAAGACTGACACGTCAATAAGCTCTATTCTGATTGGCTGCCTTTCTTTGCAATATTCTGGGCTGAAATGCTTCTTTAGGATTTGACTGGGTGGAGCTAAACTGCTGCAGGCTGAGTAAGTGGATATAATTAAACGTGCTGGTATTTATGACATCACAAATACATGATGTTCCAAATTGGTTGTTTTTGTGGCTCAGTTCCTCTACACAAAAACTTCTCCACACCTGCCCAGCGGCACAGGATTTGCTCTGTACTCAACAGCATTTAAAAGAAATGTCTTTACTTTCAGTACGTTTGCAAAGTGAAAGTGATGGTCATTGTGAAATGTGACCTTTATCTCACCCACACATGGAACAGCAGGTATCTATCAACAGTGTAGTGGAGATGGTACTTTGCTCAAGGGTTCCTCAGTGGAGCCTGGGCTGGGACATGAACCTGCAACACCAGTCAAATTTCTAAACTAATAACATCACTTCTCGCTTGCCCCGTCCACTTCTGCTGCAACAATGCAGAGTTCCACATGCAGGACAACAGTCTGATCAGTCAGTTCTTACAGTTGATGTGCTGAAAGCAGGAGCGTGAAGGTGTAGATCACGGAGACCCAAGGCTCACTGATGCATGTGGGGTGTCTGATCTGATCCCCAAGAGAAACTCCCACAAGTTTAACGCTGCTCTGCTAGAAAGGGGTCAGAACACACAGGATGAGGGACCTTCTCACCATCAGGCAGGTGGTCTTCATGTTTTACACTGATTTACAAGGCTTTTCCACCCTCTGTTATCATCTGTAGCAGCAATGTGCTGGCAGCTCGCCCTCCTCTATACCTGGGGGAGAAAGAAGCTGCGGTGCTCGTTGTGTCTGGAATTTGAATATTGCATTTATTTAAATACATTAAAATTTTGCAATGTAACAAAACTATTGGCATATGAAATTCCAACACCATTTAAATGAACAAAACATGGCTCACTTCATTTTTTTCTGCGGCTAGTGTGAAGAAACACTAGTTTGTTTGTTTTTTTTCGTTTTTTTTTCCATCTCCACCACCTCCGCGTCTCTTCCACCCATTTTTTTTTTTTACATTGTTCACAGCCTGCTATCTTACAATAAGAGTGCTGAATACAAATATGAGGTAAGAAAGTGGTTCGACAAAAAATTACAGATCATGCAGAACATGCTAAAAAGCAACAAAAGAAAAAGTGAAGGAGGAAGTAAAAAAAAAAAGAAAAGAATGTGCATAAAATAAAGTTACACTGCTTCGCATCTTTGGTTACAAAGTAGGTTGAAACGATTTTCACAGCTTTGTAATCCCCATCCCAACCTGAAAAAAAGAAGAAGAAAAAAACATATGCACAAAACCATCAGGGTAGGGGGCGGGACAGCATGGCATGTCAATGATTTCTGAATTCTTGCAGCATGTTAGCGACAGAAGTGAAGATTTCTTCATTCCTTCGTTTAAAAGCCGTCCAAAAAACAAAAAGCCCCATGCTCATGCTTTGCACTCTATACAAAAATGTACATTCATCCCAGGTCTTAACCCCTTTCACATTCTCAGTTTAGAGGTAAAACTGCCATTAGTGTTTGAACTCTCCTCGTCAATTCGGCTATACTGTGGAATTCTCCAATTTGCATGTCAAGACTCCGGCCAATTACTGTCCTATAATCATCATCATTATTATTATTATTCTATTTATAACTTATTATTGTCAGACTGAATGAAATCAAATGGTTTGGGGAAAAAATAGACTCTTTCTCTCTAACCTGTCAGGATCTGAACATAGCAGCCCTCTAATAAATAACAGTACAATGCAAATTGACTGGTGACTTGAAAAAGACAAAAAATATATATATTTATTTATATATTTATATAATTATGTTGTGAAAGTTAAGTAATGGTGGCTCTGAAAAATAGACTCTTGCTTGAAAACAGCAAACGCTAAAAAATAAACCCTTCTCATGGCTGGATTCTTTCTTTTTTTTTTCTAAAAAACAAAAAACAAATAAACCAAGGAAAAAAAAAACTACACAAGAACACTTTTCTAATCATTAGGCTCTGCACCTTCGCTGGCAAACGTCCAAATCCTCCTCTTCGTCTTTTGCACAAAAACCCTCTGGGGCAGTCCATCCTGACGGGGGGAGGGGGAGGGGGGGGGAGGCCCACAGCACAGACATACACTGAAGCTCTGCTCGTTGATTTTTTTCTCTTTTTTTTTGCTTTTTCCAAGCTGGTGGTGAACAAGACATTTTTTTCATAATATAATAAATTTCAAGGGATACTGAAACGTTTTTTTCTAACCTAGTCACTGCCTGATGCACCTTGTAGCATACAAACATTTATCAGTGAAACCTTTCCCCAATTTCATCGTCTCCAGTTCCTCCCACTAGCTTAGACTCCCCCAATCACACCCAACCACCAACACTGGGAGGGAGAAGGCTGGACAGTTCGCTGACTGCTGATTTTGCTATGCTGGTAACATACAAATGATGGGGGAGGGGGAAGAGAACCCCAACCCACCCAGAGAGAGTGAAGCCAGTTGTGCTCTCTTGGGCTCCTGGCCACAGATGGCTGTGGCACCACTACTGTTCTTATAAAAGAACAGAAAATGGAGAACGTTAATAAAAAACAAGCCACTGGGCAAATGTTTGGAATTGCAGTCTGTGACTGACTCATGCTACAGATGCAACAAACAGAGAATATGTTGAAAATTGTCAGAATATCCCCTTCTTTTGAGAATGCTGCTTAACCACCCCCAGTATATGCAGTGAGGAGGTGTAATGAGTGCGGAGCTTCAAGCGGAGGTGACGCTGGGCTGTGGCTGTACTGGGACGCTTGTGGGTTGGCTGATTTCAGGCTGGAACTGCGGCTGAGGCTGAGGCTGTGTGTGTGTGCTGCTAGGGTTTGGGTTTGGGTTGCTGAGGTTTGTACTGGGGTTATTTGGGTTGCTGTTGGGGCTTGAGGTGCTGCCCGACAGCTGCGAAAGCTGATCGTTGTTGGCCAGGCTTTTCAGCACGGCGTTCTCCCGCTCCAGTACAGAGTTCCTCTCATACAGTTCTTTAATCTGCTCCTTCAGCACCTCCACCTCCTCACGCACAGCATACATCAGATGGCTTTTCACCAGATCCTGCACGACAAAGGGAGATGCTTGTTTAATTCAAACACTTATTATATTGCTTTGTAGAACAGCAATGGGTGCGTTAACTATTCCTGCTATTTATCCTCCACTAAATAAGCTTTTATTTATAGCAGGGAGAAGAAGTATTTGACACATCAGCATTTCTAAGTTGGCTGTTGACACAAAATGTGCACCACATGTCAATATCAACTCAAGTATTTAATTCATGCAAAGACATCTAAACATTTAAGTCCATAAATTGAGTGGTGTGTAATAAAGTGAAAAGACAGGGGAAAAGTATTGAACACATGAAGATAACAAGGTGCAAAATGGCATAGAAAGCCAGGAGATCACCCGAAATCTGTCAGTATTGAGAGAGAAACCCTGCCCCCTATCAGTACTAATTGATATCAGCTGCTATAGTCCTAATTTATGGCCTCTAAAGGCTTCTCATTACCCAGGAAAGACTTCATGATGGGTAAATGCAAAGAACTCTCCCAAGATCTTCGTAATCTTATCATTGAAAATCATTCTGATGGGAATGGTTATAGCCGAATTTCCATAATTCTCAATGTACCTGTGAGCACTGTGAGGGCCATTAACCTGAAATGGAAACAACATCAGTTCACCATAAACCGGCCACGATCAGGTGCTCCACGTAAGAACCCTGTCCGATGAGTCCAAAGAATAATCAGGATAGTTCTCCAAGAGCCAAGAACCACTCGGGCAGAACTTCAGGAAGATCAAAGTTCATAAAAGAGGCCCACGGAACCTTCAAGACTTAAAGACTGTGTGGAAGAATGGGCCAGAATCACTCCTGAGAAATGCAGACGACTGGTCTCTGTAGAAAAGCCTACAAAGTATCTTGTATGGAAAGTCTTAAATAAACTGTGTTCAATACTTACTCCCTGTGTCATTTCACATTATTTATTATGACTTGTATACTTATACTTAACTATTCTGATTTCATTGTATGAATTCAATATTTGGCTTAAATGGCAACATGGTGTACATTTTGTGTCAATAACTCACTTAGAAATACCCTTATTGATAAAAATGCTGATGTCAAATACTTATTCTCCCTGCTGTACACAAGGCAGCTAGCATAAGAGCATCTGTACCCAATGGGTGGACATTTAGTAACTTCTGTGCATTTTAGGCCCGATTAGTGCCGTGTTATAGGCCTGTTGAGCGAAGGACCAGTGCATTTAAAGCCTGTTTAGTTAAACACCAGTGGTGTTTTTGTCCTGTTTTTTGGCACAGCAGCGCATTACAAAGATTTAGAAACACATGTGTTTTGGGTTTAGGCTGATTTGAGGTTGTATCTGTATGTTTTAGGCTGATTTGTGTTTTAACAGGAATCATATAATAAGTGAATACAACAATGTTTTACTGTTTAGTTTCAACATAAGCAACATAAGCAAAGAAAATTTTCCATGATGTGGAGCCTTTGACCCAAATTGGATAACAAATAACCATTATTTTCAAATAACAAAGCCTATCTTTGTAATATTGCAAAGCAGCCTGTAGAGAAATGAGGATGCAGGTTCTTAAATGCTAAAGAGGGAGATAGTTTCAGGAAATACTCCTTTAAGAGCATGAAGCAAAACCCCTTGGATGAAGCAGGACTGACCCCATCCTCCTCCAGGCCACAGCAGCATAGAAATACATCAAACTGTATGTAGGTGGTCAGCTGCATCAAATTTTTTAATAAACAGTTTAGGTTCCACTATTACCTAAACTGTTCTATTTGTGAATTGAATATATTTTTAAAAAACTATTTCAAAAATATTTTTGAATACTACAAATCAGGTCAGTGCCCCCTATCACTATAATTGAAAGTATAAGGTTTGCTTCATAAATATTTTTTTAAAATTTGTCCAAGTTTAGTGATGCACCCATGAACTTGGCAAACTAGTCGTGTCAGTGCTTTTCACAGTGATTTTCCTACTCATACATACCTGTTTCAATAAGTTACTGTCAGGTAAATTTGGAGAGTAAACAGCAGGAAAACCAGCTGACTGTTCATAAGGCTTTAACAATGCATCAGACATGACAAATGAAACAAGCATTATATAAATTATGATATGACATGAAAAACTGTTGCTGTGGCACATAACATAAGTCTTAAAAAACAGACTTAAAAAATATTAAGAAAATGACATTCAAATTATAATCAAGTGGACATTAGACCTACTTTGTAACTATGAATATTAACGTACATCTGTTTTATCTGTGGTAGCAAAAAAGTTACTTACCATTGCTTGCTCTATTTTATTATCAATGGCAACGACGCTTGCTCCAGAGGCACTGAAACACAAAGAAAAGCAACACTGAAGACAGCTGCACTTGCACAGTGACAAACAGCAGTGAAAACTGTTGCTGAAGTAAGACTGGAATCCAGCTATTAGTATCTCACTCGCGGGTGCAGGAGCATCAGAGCAAACACTTTCAATTCCAGGGCGAAGTGTCTGTCCACTGACGGAAAGTGCTTTACCTTGCACCCATAACGGAACATTTCTCGACTCGCGTTTGCCTTCTCCTCTGTTAAATAATAATAATTACCTAAATCGCACTCGACTAGACACTAAACACCCCACAGAGCAGCGTGGAGATCCAGATGGGTAAGGAAGCATGTAAGAAACTTTACATCTCATTTTGGCAGCAAGGTGAGGGAACCGTGTGTGTACGTGTGTAACTCTAAGAGCAACTCTTAAAGAAGCCTTTGAGAAAACTTCCAAAAGAAGGTGGAGTCTGTATTGCATAACATCAGATGCTTTTGAAGAGGAAATTGTCCCATGGCCTCAGGGTCACATGTCCACCCCTCCCACCACCCGCACCAAAAAAAAAAATATCCAACACCAGCGCAGGCTCACACGCCAGTATTAGGCTTCTCCTCAGGCAGCGTGTTCATCGGTTATGCGGTTTTCTAGGATTTTTTAATAGCACTTAAACAACAAGGGACGATACTGTGGAAAGTGCAGAATCCATATTTATAAGCAGAACATGTATTTTATGACTTGGTTATTTTTGTGTATACAGTTGTAGAAAAATAACCCATTTTCTGACATTGTAAGAAGTCAAAAGCGCAGACACAACATCCACCCAAACCCACAGAAGATAAACTAAAAGCATTATATACATAATATAATTACTAGGGCTGCATTGACCAAATGTTTCCAGTTTCTCCAAATTCTTATTGCTGTTATTATGATGGATTATTATTATTAGTTAAGTAATAATAAACAGTAATATTGTTCAATGTTCTTATACTTTGAGAGTCTAGAGATTTGGATGACTGCTGTGAATTTGGAGTGAAGCCCCCATTCAAATGTGTTACACCCGATCATCTTTCAGTCACCTTCCCATCATTACTGTGTTTTTAACATGATTAGATTAAGTGGTCATGGTGGTTCTATCATGTTGTAGTGACTGGCCCCTTCATTGCTGCTAGAAGATTCTAACTTCTGACAAAAACAATTGCAATTTATTATTATTACATTTATGCATTTGACAAATATTAATATTACATATTATAAAATATGTAAATATTTTAAAAATGGTACAAGGTATTGAAGATACAACTCCAAAAAGGTATTTTTAATTAAAAAAAAAAAAAAGAAAAGAATTGACTATTGGTCATTGTGAACAAGATCGCACAAAGTGCACCACAACAAAATGTGACCTCTCAACACGTGGAGCAGTGGGAAACCATCAATAGCACCTAGGTTACAGTGTAACAGTACCTTAGTCAAATGGTACATCAGTGGTACCACAGTCCTACCACTAGGCCACCACTGCCGCCAAAGTTTCAATCTGGCAACACTTGTCCAGTCTGGTAACACTTGGCAAACTGCAGGGTGTTTGAACAAAAACACAGACTTAAAAATAAGACAATAGAAATCAAATAATAATAAATAAAAACAAAAACACAAATAAATAGGTCAGTTTAATTAGAGGTCGGCAATACAGCAAAAATATCACATCATGATACTTTGAGAATTTTTTCCTATACCTGACATGTGACAATGTATTTTTCCATCATCTATTAAGGTGGAACAGAGTCAGCAGTGTCATATTTAAACCTTCAAAGTACAATGAGTACAAAAGATGTTTCCCTCTCATACCAAACTAAGGAGAAACTAATGATGCTCTTTTTGAAATGAAACATGAAGTTCAACAGTGAATTTTAAGTTTTGCCGTTTATGTTGTAGCCACAATTTATCACAATAATGATAAAGATCATTATATTGCCGAGCTGAAGTTGTAATGTCCAAAAACTTTCCTATAGCCCTGTTTAGCCGACTAGCTTGCAAACTCGTTCATCCTCAGTAATAAACCTAACGGGGGCAACGTGCAACCTGGAGGTGTGTAGAACAGGCTGCCGTAGTTAGTACTGAGCTTGATAAATCTTAATTTCCCCAAGAAAACAGGACATGGCTTCAATTATTTGAATATTTTTTTTATTATTTTTGAATATTGTGGAAGTGTGTCACAGCTGTAACACAGTGTGCAAAAGTTTGTGCAATTGTAATGCACTACATTATCCCAATAATGCCATTCCACCGGATCAGCCTGGGACGTCCTTAATAGAGACTCAGGCAAAACCATTGAGCACGATGGATCTGGACATTCTGTTCCTTCAGCATTCAATTTGCTGTTCGGTTTGGTGGTGGGGGTCGAACTGAATCAGCTATAATGGGTCTATTTATAAAGGAATGTGTCCACATCCTCAAAGCACTAAGACAATTTTAGACAAAGTTAACAAGGCTTTGATCTGCACGCTCCAGTAGCTGAACTGAAGGTGAAGAGAGATAAACACACAGACACACACTTTCATTACATAATCTCTAAGGAGTCAACCAGTGACAGAAGAATGTAACCCACCGAGATTTACTGTTCCTCCAGCACGTTTTTTTTATTTAAGCATCAAGAAAATAAGGCCTGTTTGATGTAGAGTTTACCTTTATTTATTTATTTTTTTTACAAGGCACCTCATAGGACAGCCAATCATAGAACATGTACATACATTTTGTTAATGGAGCATGAGAGGTTAGTCCTTATCAAACTGCAAGTTTCGCTGTGAAATTTCAGGAAGTTGCATTTCTGCAACTCTGCAGAGGGCTTTTAATTTGAAAGGACAAACACAAGAAGGTGTCACATGATGGCATCTGGTGTAATTGGTAGAAATCAATCATAGAATTTCATACCTGCGCAGAACAAAGGCACAGTTTTACCTCCTTGCTACGTTCAGCAACAATGCTCTTAGGTCAAAACGATGTTGAAATAATAATAAAAAAAAAAAAGCTACAACATTTTTCTCCATATAAATTAGCTCAATATCAATGTATTATGAATGAATATTTAGTACAATCAACGTTCAACCCTTATAGTGTATTTCCCCAACAATTGGCCGCCCCGTTCTATAAGCCAGGAAAAATAGTTCATGTTTTAAAACTAAAATAAGCAGATTATTAGCCGCAGCGTTAATTAATTTACCGATCTGAAGTAAAAGTATCTATCTTGACCCCTGGGGATCTTTGCAGCTCTATACCGACAGTGACATTATACGTTGTTGAGCATGAACAATTAAATTGATAAAAATGTTGAACTTACCGATATCATGCCATAATGCAAGAACTACACTGCAGAATTTAAGCTCCACGCAACGTCTGTAATGTCTGAGATAAAAGCCTCCGACATTAGCGACAGAAAAGCAACACAGGTCGCAATTGTCATTTACGGATCAGAGTTAAAGAAGGACTAATAATTTTTGCATTTCAGTGATGCTTATTTTAGACTGAAGAGTTTACATGTAGAGGTATAATTAACATTGAGAGTGACGGAGCAGTGAGTAGCAGTTTTCCAGCATCACAGAAAGGGTTTTCTTCTACTCGCCAGAATATGACAACCAGATTGTGAGTTACATTTAGAAAAGCTAATCATGTGATTCATTTAGAAATTATATTATAATACACAGAGTCTCTGTGTATTCTGGTGTATCGAGGACTACAATGGCGGCTATGTTAACCGCTAACCGATGCTAGTTTCAGTGGAGTGTTGTGGCATGTGGTGGATTCATGGAGAGCAATGCATTATGGACTGTGTAGGGTGTGCAGCAGAGAACGGGTGGAAAGAACATTTTTAGTGGAGAGTTGTAGCCTGATGGCGAGAGAGCACAGATTAGCAGCACACATTGGAGTAGCTTGGAAATGGCAACAGGGAGCACAGTGCTCGGTGTGTAAGAAAACAGAAATAAAGTCATGACCACGGCCGCGGGGTGAACATGGGAAACTGCATGTTCTGCATTTTATACTGATCCGTCACTGATCCATCTTTGCTGTGTGTTGCTTTTTGAACTGTTCATTGCTGCAGTAAACAGTACATTTAAATTCAACTAATCATTTGGGGATGTCGTCTTTTGTACTGAATTATACTTTGTGAAAATGTGTTTTCATGGTTTTAGATAGGCCGCCCCATTTAAGCAACCCACACCAAATAACAGGTTAAAATCAATGTATAAGCTGGCGCCTATGGTTGAAGACATTGTGTTTTAATTTGCTAATAATTCATTAAAGGGATAAATGGAAATTGAAAAGTAATCTCAGGGGAAAATATTAACCACACAAATGTTAACAAAATGACAAAGGTAGGACATGGGCTCTTTAAGCACTGGGCCAATCAGTAAATACATACATTCAGTCAGGTGCATGGCTCCAGGTAACATTCTGTAGAAAACATAAATAGAGAGCCAAAAGAAAGTAAACCCTTAAGCATGTATAAATATCACACGACTGTTGACGTTTTGACCATTTTTTCCAGAATTTTTCACCCTCTTCTTTCAGTAACCCATAAAGTGAGTTAGCTGTTCCACTTGGTGTGGTTAGTTAATCGCATCTATAAACAGACCTGCGGAGCCAGAGGTGGTGCTGTTGGGAGGAGTGTCTCTCCGGAGCTAGGATGATTTCGCAATTACTTTTTTTGCTGGCATGAAGATCAAGATAGCAAATGCTTGGACCACACCGTCACCCCTAACTATCAGAATGGTGAGATAAATGTGGGCGTGGTCCATCATTGTTATTCCACATTCCCTACAACAAGATGACTGCACTATAACCCAGTTTGTTTACATTAATTGTTGCCATAATACATAACATAACTTTGGTTGTCAGTCTAAGGGGATGTCAGTCTGTAGGTGTTCCAAACCCTCACCCATAACATCAACACAACTGACAGGTGTTGAATAACTGACTATTCTAGTTATTTCACTGCATTGGCATCTGTCAGGGGTTGGGATATATTGGGCAGCAAGAGAACTGCTGGAAGCAGGAGTGTAAGGATCTGAGCCACTTTGACAAAAGCCTTATTGCGATGGCTAGAGCATCTCCAAAAAAGCAAGTATTGTGGAGTGTTCCAAGTCTGCATTAGAGAGTTACTATCAAAATAATACGTCATATCCAGTTCACCTGTTACCTAAAACTCCCCCAATCACAAGGTGCTACCTAAATGGGAGAGCAAAAGCTAGAAGGTGCTCCCACCAAGATGTTGTGCTGCAACAAACAGCCCAGTACCAGTTACTGAGGACCTGAAGAATGTTGAGGAACAGCCACTGCATGCTCAGAAGATCCAGCTTCAAGATACTGATTCCAAAAAAGCCAAAGCTGGGGGCAAAAACAACTTTCCCAGATGGGCTTCCGGTATAAAGAAAGAATGATGGCTTATCTTTCTCACTCAACCCTTCGTAATCTTCACTCTGACGATCAGAGCAGGTGATGTATAAGAGCAGAGCGACAGAGGGGGTTGGAGGACCAGGGGGTGGGGGAATCAGGACCAGCTCTCAGTAAAGCGCACTTCAAAGTGCCAAGAAAAGCCACACAGAACACAGGTGCCCAAGAGGAAGTGTAAACGACCTGGGGCAAATAACAAAACTTCACTGTGCCAACTTCCAGCCTTGGTTATCACACACCTCACTGACTTCAATGGGCCGCTTGGTCACGTGTTCAGCCCTTGGCTTTATGAAGCTGGTCTGGAGGTGATTACAGGGCTGTTGGCACGTGGACGCTGCTGATGTGACGCTTTAGCTCTGCCTGCAGAAGTCAGGATCGGTATTATCAACAGTGTTTGCTTCACCGTATTTGAGATAAACTTGAGATTTTACTAACTTGGCAAAAAAATACCAAATATACTACAGGAAGACATGCTTGGAGTCAAAACGTTTTTAAAGCTTTGAATATGAGGCAAATGCAGCAATCACGTGCAAAACAACAGGTTCATCTATTAACATGGACTAAAGTATGTGGTATGTGTTTGTGTGGATTCCCTACAGGTGCTTTAGTTTCCTCCCACTGTCCAGAGGCTTGTGGTTTAGGTTGACTGGTTGCTCTAAATTGCCCATAGGTGCAAGTGTGTGAATGGTCTCTGTGTTAACCCATGATTGGCTGGCCTCCTGTCCAGGTTGAACCTTGCCTTGGGCCCATAGTCAGCTGGGATCATCTCCAGCTTTCCTATGACCCAAAATAGATAAGTGTATTGGAGAATAAATGAATTATGCTGCAAAAGTAAAACTTTGTGCAAAATACATCTAATGGCAGTAATTAAAATTGTGATTATATCATTTAAAGTCAATTAACATGTTGAATTCATTTTAGCCTTAAGTTTTCCCTTTACCTTAACTAAGTTGTGTAAGATCTTATGGAGATGGTATCTGCAACATTTTATGGTCAGATGTTTGCTGATAAATAAGCCACAATATTGTCCATCCCCGTTGATGCACATTGATGCACATAAACTTGTACATGCTTTCATCATGTCTCACCCTGAAGTCCCTCCTCACTGGTCTTCCTCTCAGGTCCCTCCAAAAACTTCAGTATGTCCAGAGATCTGCTACCAGAGTTCTCACTCACAACAAACACTCCCAACATTACTTCAATCATCCATCTTCATCAGCTCCCAGTCTGATCCTGTTTTTATTTCAAGTTTTCACTTTCAAAGCTCTACACTTCATTTACTTCTCTGTATCTCAGTGATTTTTTTCCATGCTTTACTCCCTCTGAGATCATCTAGTAATAATGTCCTGATTGTCCCTTGTACTCATCCTTCCAATATGGGTGGCAGGTCTTTCAGTACAACTACCCCTAAACTCTAGAACTCTTTTCTGCAACCTCTTTAACAATTAAAAATCTCTTCTCCTACATGAGTTTCTTCCGCTTCTTCCACCCCTTCCTAAAGAATTCCTTTAGTATACAGAGCTATCTAGATTTTGAGAAAGGCATATACAGTGGCACCTTAACTTACGAGAATCCCAACGATGCTTGAGTTTCTCAAGATATGAGCAGTCTCTCTCATCTGATCTTTTGGCTTCGAGTTGAGAGCTACCCCACCACTAGCTGGCGCAGTGAACGTCACAACATCCACCCAGCATCCGGTGTCTCACCTGTTCACTTTAAGTGGTTAGCTCGCAGTGGACGCATAAGTGATGTGCTCACATTTGATCTTGCAGCTATTTTGTAAAACTTTGTTTTTCCAACATTATGTCAGAAGGAAGTGAGTGAGAAGGACAGTGCTAAGAAGCAGCAGCAGATGAGTATTGAATTGCAGAAAGAAATTAACAGAAAACATGACCAAGGTGGGCGTGTAGTCAACTTGAAGCAGTACGAGCGTAGCAATTTTACAATCTGCACCTTACTGAAGCAGGAGGAGTTGATCTAGACTAACACCAGCCAATAAATCCAGTTTACTGCATTACATTCTTTTGTATTTTATACAATATTTATTGTTTATAAGCACATTTTTTACAAAAATGCTGTGTTTCTTGGGGGATCAGAATGGATTAATGTCATTCATTTAAATGAGGAAAACAGATGACATACAAGTAGTTTGAGTTACAAGCTCCGTCACAGAACAAATTAAACTTGTAAGTCAAGGGACCACTGTAATTATTACTAATGTGATGAACATCAATATTTGATGATATATTTATTGTTTTCCAAAAGAGCAGAGCCTTCATTTGCTACACTGTCTCTCAGTGCACTACAGTGAAATATGACCTCTGTATTTAACTAGGGATATCCAATCTCAGACATTTTTAACTGATTGAGATTGACTTGAGCATGAACGAGGTTAAGCCCAATCGTTTATCTTATGCCAGTCATATCGCAGGTGCTGTAAACAGAGAGCTTTTTGGCATCATGCAGTTAAAATGTCAGCAGTGTGAAAATATTTTACACTGGAAAGTGAAAGCAGTCCAGTGGCCACGTGTAATGTTTGTAATGCGAACAATTCACGAGGCGGTAGTAATAGAGCTACATTTAACTCTACCGTTCTGATATAACACCTAAAAAATAAACACTCAATGGAACACCAAGTTTAATAAGGTAACTCAGCTGCACTAAAGCAACACAAACTGAGAAAACTTTCCTGGACACCGCGAGAAGGCAGAAGATCACAGGGAGGGTAACAGAATTCATTGCTTTTGATGAGCAGCCAGCAAAGTAGTAGGGAATACAGGATTTTCCATCTTTTAGAGCTACAATATGCACCACCTCCTCGAAACTGAGCTACATTTCAGACATTACATTCCTCATCACAACTTTACAGCAAGGTTTCCCATAACAGGGTATTTTATCAGATGTGACGGCTATTAGTTTTAGAACAGATATTTGGTCCTAACCACTAGGCCGGCACTGCCCACGTGCGTTATATAACCTGCCACAGGCCCCATTTATTTTGTCTGCAAAAATGATCAGAATAGAATAATCATCACTAGTGCAGGAACAATAAAAGGTAGTTTAGCAGCGCTCAGTACAGCAGCATAAAAGAAAGAGGAAAAGTGCAGTCGCCTATAGGAAATACAAGGTGCAATTCTGTCCAGTGTGCAATATACCATATCCAATATACAGGTTTTATTGTCTATTAAACAATGGTGCAAATTGTGTCAAAGCATGTCTACATTTTTAAAGCTTGAGGCCAGAACACTAAAGGTGGTCTGTCACACATACTCAGCATTGGCATGTTTGGTTGCTTCTGAAAGGTTATTTAGCTCAATTTCCTCACTTAGAACATCGTGAACATGAGCGATTATTAAAAACTGTAACTCTTGCTATATGAAGCAGTGACTCTCAGCATTACCTGCTGTTCATTATCACTCCTGAAAAATGTTTAGCTTGCATGTGCAACATATTATGCAAGACAAGGTCCCGTTTCCCGCAAATATAGTGCAGACTGAGTAGGAAAAAATCTGTGTTAACAGTCAGGTTAAATTTAGGTCACCACTTCTTCACGAATCAAAAGATGTGGAATCATGAGCAGAAAAGAAAAGCGCTTCAGTGTTAATGAAATGAATCCAGGCACAACACAGCTTTTTCCAGAGCCTATTGGAGACCTATGCACAGAATATTCAGGTATAATCCAAAACCAGCACATAGGCTCTTCAAAGATGGACAACACCAATCAGCCACAACATTAAAACTACTGACTGGTGAAATAACACTGATCATCTCATCATCTCAGTAGTGGCACCTAAGGATGGGACATGGTAGGCAGCAATTGAACAACCAGTTCTTGAAGTTGATGTACTAGAAGCAGGAGTGTATGGACCTCAGCCACTTTGACAATTGATGGCTAGAGCATCTCCAAAACTGCAGGTCTTGTGGAGCGTTCAGGTGTGCAGTAGTTAATACCTTCCAAAAGTGATCCAAAGAAGCACAACTGGGTCATGGGTATCAAGGTTCAATGATGCATGTGGGGAGTGTGGTCTGACCTCAAACAGGAGCTTCTGTTGTACAAAATGTTAATGCTGGCTCTGATAGAAAATGGTCAGAACACACAGTGCACCATAGTCATAGTTGTTTCAAGAGTAAGAGGTGGACCGTCTCAATATTAGGCAGGTGGTTTTAATGATATGGCTGATCGGTTAGGCAATTCCATTTTAACACACCAAAAAAATAAAACAGTAACACTCTGGAATGAAAGCAGTGCTCCTTTTCAGTGAGCAACCGCTACTTAATGTGTTAGTGAACTCAAGCAATGTGGCTCAAACGTGCTATACAGTGTTTAATCTTCGCCACAAATGCGAAAAAGTCTACATTTTGCTGAACAGCACTCACTTAGTGTTGCTAAGCATCACAGCTGTTGTTAAAGTAAAAAACAAACAAAAATAAACCAACTGCCAGATCCTCTGTTTATATGCAGCGAGCCACGATGCCATGCCGCGGGTCCATGCAGCACACGCGCTAAAGCGTCACACCAGGGCCCGTCCATATACTGTACCTATCGCCCAGAGGCTTTGAGTCACGCAACCTACTGCCAGGCTGGAAGGCTTGGTAGAAAACTGTAGAAGGGTTCCTGTGCTCCATTCAGCAGAAAGAGAAAACAGAAGACAGGTTAGGGAGAAAGCGAGAGTAACTCGAGAGCTACAGGTAAACTGAGCATTAAGATTGTAGTTGGCCACTGAAAAGAACCACAGGCACATGAAGCTAACATCAGGCCAACTGTGGTTTGGTGGACAGCCTTTAAAAACAGTAAACCACACATGGCTGTGTGTTTATCACAGGTAAGGGCAAAGCACAAAGTGGAGCAGAACCCCTGTAACAAATGATAAAATCACTAACGTGGTTTATTCGCTTAGAGTAAAATATTTAGCTTTAGAATAAAAAGAAATGTATAAAACATTTTTAATAGTCAGCAAAGAAATATATGTTGAGCATGTTGACTTCTGGGGGATCATGGCTATGTTTAGATATCCATCTGTACAGTAATCATTTTATGAATTTATATAATTAAAATAAATATATTTATATAATAATGAACACGATGTATGTAAATACTGCAGTGTTTGTGATTTTTTTTATGGTGCCGTACATACTTTTTCTCCTACAATGTCTCCAATTCCTTAGAAAAGAAAAAGAAAAAAAGAACTGCACCCTTCAAAACACCCCAAGAACCAGGAAATGGGTAGGGAACGTTCCAGATACATCAGACTCTAGACACAACCGGTTTCATCCCTCCTCTATCGCAGGCAATGCAGGACCCTGTACACCTGGACTGACAGAAACAAGAGCAGTTTGTTTTTCAATGGCCCGTCACCCTCAAAAACCTGAACAGCTCCTATTACCTATTTAACCTGCACATTGTATATTGTACTGTATTATTTATATTGTGGATTTTATGCTTTTTGTGTCTGTATCTTACATTTGCATTGTCTATACACTTATTGCTGAAGAGACAACATCGATCAGAACCAAATTCCTTGTGTGCCAACACGTGAAAAATAAATCTGATTTGGATTCTGATCCTGGACAACAGAGCCCAGTTTGGGTGTCCTACACCAGGGTGTGCAGATTTATCAGAGGCGAGTCTGGATTTACTGCTGTTTACCTACAGATTACATACAGGATACAATGAGCACTTGCCTGTGAATGGCCATTTCAAGGGGGAAAAATAACTTCAATTTTCACCGGGCGAAAAAGTGAAACTTGGTATGAAGTTCTTTAGTGAAGCAGTTCTTTCTGAATGGGTTAGAATCCACAACAGAATCTAAAACTTATGTAACAAAGCGCACCTCACACCTTTTACCCATGCTGGGTAATGATGCGTTGTTCTGTTGTTTAATGGCGGCTGGCAAACAGCTATGAGGGGCATTATTACCACTTTCAGGTG
>JBBIGC010000013.1:8421700-8442902 GCA_037576955.1 Lepidarchus adonis | reverse complement strand
CACACACACACACACACACACACACACACACACACACACACACACACACACACACACACACACACACACACAGAGGGTGATTTGTTGTTTTTGAACTGGGAGATGGGCCAATAGGCTCCCACACCACCAGTCAGCATGCACACATACCCATGTACCTCACTACACCTCCCAATGGACATTGTCACTGGACGGAAAAAGCAAATTAATATATATATATATACACCAATCAGCCATAACATTAACACCACTGATAGATACGGACATATCGACTCTCATTATTTCATTACAGTGGCACCTGTCAGGGGGGTGGGATATATAAGGCAGCAAGTGATCAGTCAGTTCTTGAAGTTGATGTGCCAGAAGCAGGAGTGTAATGACCCGAGGGCGTTATTGTGACGACTAGGGTTTCTCCAGAACAGCAGATCAGATGTTCCAGGTCTGCGGTAGTTACTACTTACCAACAGTGATCCAAGGAAAAGACCTGTCATGGGCACCCAAGTCTCACTGATGCTGAGTAAACACATCCACACATTCAGCCTGACACTGTTTAGGCCTAAATCTGAATGTTTCTTCCAGAGATGTGAACACCAGAGGTCAGCACTAACAGATTCCCTTTACTCAGATACAATATGGAGTATTTGTATTTTCTCATCGTTATCTACTTTGACTGGTGACATCCAAGGCTCATTGATGGGTGTATGTTAATGCTGCTCTGATAGAAAGGGGTGAGAACACATTCACCGCGGTCGGCAGCAGGAGCGGATTTACTCAACACCCGGTGGGTAGTCTTAATGTTATGGCTGATCAGTGTATATACACTGTGTTAATTATTTGAACTGTTGAATATATTTATGTTTAAACCCGTTTTGCGCAGGTTATATTGAAGAATCGCCCTTTTCATTGCTTTGTCAAGGCGTTCCCCAGGTGACCAGCCGATGACCTTCGCCTCAGTGCAGAAACACGCCCAGGTTTGTCAGGCTCTCTGGGCTGTGTGCAGTTAACACTAACACAGTCCACACAACTCTAAATATGGCCAGATCACTCAGCTACAAGCACAGCCAGACCAAACAGTGATTTCAGGACAGGAGCTAGCGTTGGGGCTGCTCTCCCAGGCCCAGATCAAGCCTAGGCCTAGACTAAAAGGAATTTACAGCACGAATTCTCCACTGACACTGAAATTTAGTAAAAGATTATCAGCGTAATCCATGTCTGGGAAAGCAGCACTAACTGTCCAGGCACATTATTAATGCAGGCAGGATTTTCTGCTGTATCTAAACGCAGGGGCTCAGATACAGTCCTGAGGGGCTGGTGTCTGGTGACCTGGCAGCAAAACACACCTGGGTGTGTTTAAACAGAAATCACCAAACTATGCTGGACACCCCTCTGTACAACAGGATCACACCACATTCCCCATTTGCATCAGTGAGTCTTGGGTGCCCATGACCCTGTCACTAGTTGTCCTTCCTTGGTAGGTGGTTCTGCAGACCTGGAACCCTCCACCCAATCTGCTGTTCTGTAGTGTATATAAGTATTTTAGTACATATGAAATAATATGCATATACTTTATATTTATAATGACATATAGTATATGCATATTATTTTGTTGTAAGTATTTTATGCACTAAAATACCTATATATATTTGCATATACATGTTGTTAACACTTATATTTATAAATATAAATCCATATCACATACTCATATTTTAGACTGTAGATTGTATACTATTGTATATTTGTACAGTATTCTTTTCATTGTATATTTACATTGTTGTTGTTTTCATTTTTTTACTGCTGTGCTTGACAGACACCATCTACCGGAATCAAATTCCTTTTATGTGTTTACTCACTTATTTCGCCAATAAACATGATTCTGATTCTGAGATACTCTACAGTCTAGACGTCACAATAAGGCCCTCAGATCCTTGCACTCCTCCTTCCAACGCATCAAATTTAAGAACTGACTGTTCACATGCTGCCTAATATATCCCACCCCCTGACAAATGCCAGTGTAATTAAAGAACTGGAGTCACTGTTCACTTTGTTAATTGATAATCACTGTGAATGGAGGCCTGGGTGTCAGACCTGGGCTGTAGACATGTGGGTTTATTGAAGCGCATGACTGACAGTAACATGCTGATTTGATTCATGTAGTACAGAATCCTATAAATTATAACTTTTTCTAAAATTTGGCCTAGATTCTCTTGAACAAAGCAAAAACAAGAGCCAGCACATGTCCCGTTTAAAAGAATAAAAAAATGGAGATGAATGATTGTGGGGCTCGTGGTAACCTTCACTTCTTAAAGTCAAAATCAGTTCACAACTATAACCAAAAAGTCAGGCCCGGGAGCCCGGCAGCGAAAACACGATAGAACAAAAACTTATTTTTCTCAAGTCAGAAGAGCGATCCCATTTATGGAGCCGGAGAGGGTCTACTTTGTCGGTGGTGCTCGTCCCATCCGCCGCCGCATTCACAGTCCTATTTCAATGCCGTGCAATCGCACCTCACACCCCCCTCCAATTTAACTAGAACAAGGGCACAGGCTAAAGCGCATGAGTGGCATCAGGTGCGCCGTGAGCAGGGAAAACGCGAAAATGTGCCGGGAATGGGGGGAATCAATGGAGCCGGACTGGGACATGCCGGACGCAGTGCGGGCTCGTTTAAAGAAGGGAGCCCATTGGAGAGCTAATGAATGTGACGATATGTAGGAGATAGTAGGTCAAAGTGGGTGGAAAAAAGCACACGTGCTGTTAAAGTTGGTCTTTGGGATTTTTATGTGGGAAAATATTGATCGGGGGAATGTGACTGGAATCCGTGTGGGCGGAGGGATATGAGCAGGGACTACACCCAAGCGCTGCCGCCTCAGCCCGCCCGTCTCTCTCTCCCCCCTCCTCTCTTTCTTTCCCTCTCTTCTCACAGGAGAGAAAAAAACACTAAAGCCGCCGCAGACAGACGAAACCTCGGTCCGGCACTCGACTTTGGTGGTTCAGCTCTCGCTGCCGTGAAGAAAATAAGCCAAAAAAGTTAAGAAAAGAAACCTGCACAAAAAGACCATGTCTTGGCAGAGCTACGTGGATAACCTGATGGCCGACGGCAGCTGCCAGGATGCCGCCATCGTCGGCTACACGGACGCCAAATACGTTTGGGCATCTTCGGAGGGTGGAACTTTCAGCGGTATAACGGTACGATTGGCATCAGATTTACACCCTTATGTCCCCCTCTATCGAATCCCTCGCTTTCACCTTCACTTCGTTTGTTAATTTTTTTGTTTAAACCCCGCGTCCGTTAGGAAAACCCGCTGCGGTTCTTAGCATTAGCCTCGCTCGCGCTAGCCAACCTCGTCACATGACAAAGGAATGCGTCGCATTTTCTTCAGCTCCACGTTTTGTGCTTTGTTTTGCTACATAACTTATGGTTTAAAGTTAAAATATATCCAACAATTAAATGAATTAACTACAATCGAGGTAGAAATTTTTCGTTTTTGCTAAGCTAAGCCGCGTAGGCCTGACTAGCGTGCTAGCGGCGAGGCCTCGGCTCCGAAAATCTCTGTAAAATCTATGAAACATGACGGAAAACACGGACGTTTTTGCATAACTGTACTTTTAAAGCGAAATACTCGTCGCTGGGATGTGTTTCTTCTGAGCAAAACGAATGTATGAATGTCGTCTGGCTAGCGTGCTTTTCATTTGGGAACAACGTGGGAGAAGCCGCGTTAAGAGAAAATGATATTTTTTATTTTCTCGTGTCTTTGCCAGCCGAATGTCAATCAGTAGATACCTTTTTTCTTTTTTCGAGTTTTCTACCTACTGCACATGGTCTGCATGTTTTCTCACTTTCAGGCTTGTAATGGAGTCATCTAGACATGCTCCCCCCGTTCTCTTTCTAGCTTTATCATGTTGGAGATAAGCTGGTTAGGCGTGGTGCCTGGGCATAGTCTTTTTTTCTTTCTTTTTCTTTTCTTTCCTCTTTCCCTTTTTTCTCTTTACAGGAACACAGCCCGCGTCGGCTTTCAAAGATGGCGTCCTGTCTCCCATTTATTCTTGCATTTTCTTTTTTTTTTTTTATAACCCTCCTCACCTTAGACAAGAACAAACTTCTCGTTTAGGTATTTATCGATTAAACTGTTATCTATACCTTAATCTCCCCACCTCTTATTTCGTTGTCATTTTTTGCTGTGTTTTATTTCTTTTGTACTTTTATGAAGCTACACAGCTGTGGGCCTGGATCTGGCTAAGGCCATGCTCCTTAACACAAGGTGGAAGAAGGAAATGGCTGTGCGGTAACACCCTGGGAAAGGAATCAAGACTTCCTACAAACAAGACGTTTCTCTGATTGTGACTGTTTTTTAGACAGATTACATATTTAGGGGAAAACTTTCTTTGTAGAAAGACCCAGAATTTCTAGATGTTTTTCCAGGATTTTACATGCTTGGAAAACTTCAGTGTTTGTCTGAAGTATTGCTTCAATTTTCAAGCACTGTTTAGAAATTATTATTAAAATCAGATTACCTTTTTAAATATTGTAAATACAGCTTTTGGAGTAATTCGTTCATAAACATGAACTAACTTTAGCTTGCCCTCATGACTTGCGTAGTTAACACAATTTTTTGTAGGTTTTTTCCTCCCCTTTTTTAGTGCCAGATTTCGTTTGTATAATGTTGAAATATTCCCCTGGAGGTCTTAATTCACTTGTTTTGTCAGAGAGGTTTACAAATGTATGAAAGTCGAACAGTTACATTGTTGTTGTGTTGACTTGAATGTAGCTTGGCACACGTCTGTATTCTCTAAAATGAAGTTATAACCATGGAGAAGCATCAAGTGCATCTATAACTAGCTACACACAGCATGATGCACTTTAAAATGAACACATCTACCTGAACTAATAAGCTATCTCCTCCTGCCATTCATTAATTGTAGGCTGATGAAATTGATGTCATAGTCGGCAAAGACCGCGAGGCCTTCTTCACCAATGGGCTGACCCTAGGGAAAAAGAAATGCTCTGTGATCAGAGACAGCCTGCAGGTTGATGGAGACTGGACTATGGACATCAGGACAAAGAGTCAAGGAGGGGAGCCAACATACAATGTTTCCGTAGGCAGAGCTGGCAAAGGTAAACTCTTTTGTCTGTTTGCAAATGACTGCACTTGTTTTACATATGTAAAAGTACTAAATTACGCAATACATAAGCCAACCACCCCAAGTAGTGTACATTTACGACTGAAGTTTTTTTTGATCCTACTAATCATTGCTTGTTTTCTATCATACTACTTTGGGGAGGGGATTATGTATTGCTTTGTGTTATGAATGTTACCTCAACTGCATAGCATAAGGCTGTTTTGTTGCCTAAGGTGTTTAGATGTGATGTATGTTTTGTTGTATGCTAGCCACTAAATATTTTTAAATATAGAAAGGATGGCCATCACTAAGGTACATCCTTTTTGGAAATTCTTATCCTAAAGGTTGTCTTGAATTGACATGGTTCTAAAGTGTGTGCATACTCTCATACAGTCTGCCTTTGTGGTCCTCATTCTGATTGTCAGTAGTTACTGATGGTAAAGGTATGGTTTAAACCAATGGGTATGAGGCTGTTCTGTCCCCACCTCTCTTTCCCATGTTCTTTATTTTACTTCCTAACCACCTTAACGATCACTGCTGTGCATGTATGGACCACTGTTTCTTTAAACAAATACAAATAAATAAAATCCAAGCATTAAGGGCACATGCTTAAGGTAATGAGTGATGCAGTGTTCTGACTCAGCCTTTTTGAATATTGGTTTGTTCACTGTGCACTGTGTAAAGGAACAAGCATTTATTTTTCTATTTGTTTTATAAATGGCAATTTTCAGTTTGTTGCAGATAAAGAAATTAACTAATTCATGTCTTGAAACCAAATTTATGATGCTGGATTAGTTTTAGAACTTCTGTTTAGACTAGTTTTATTAGTCACAAATGGGCCAACAGGATTAATTTAGTATAATCTATACTTTTCTTAAACAAGGACTTTGTTTTATTCCAAATTGGTACTCTTGTAGGCTTTGAATAGTTAGTTTTGGTTTTTAAGTCATATTTCTTGATGCTCTTAGATTTGTGTTCATGGGATGTGGAATAACACATGTCATGGTTCAGATATTGGACAGTCTGGCTTATTCATCCTTTTTCAAAATAGACAGTCCATGCACAGTGGGGTAAAACCTAACAGCTCATGTGAATTCCTTATGTAGCATTTAATGTGGCTACAATTGAGTGGTCTGTTCATGCACTGCATAGTGGCTTCCATAAAACGAGCCATAAACGGAATTAGCTGCTCTTAACCTAATGACAGTTCAGATAGATGCCTTAAGGTGAACATTCTGGAAACCGTTCTATAGGGTTTTCTGATTTCGTTCACCAGCAACCACTTCACAGAGGTCATCCCAGACTGTTTTTTAAGATGCATTTGGGTGCAATTTTCAAATGACCAGGCCTGTGGTTGTAATTATACATGACTTAATTGACACGTTGTCAGGAGCATAACCATCATAACGCAGGTCTTGTGAATTGGTGGTCTGACACATTTAGTACTCAAGCTTCAGGTCAATGTTGGTGTAAAGATGGTCAATTGGCTATTTCCCCTAATTGTTCACCCCCATACTAATTAGATATGAGTATTAGTGGAAGTGGAAGCCTTGAAAAGACGTAATTCAAATGATAAACCGGATGACTATATAAGGGGTTACATGTGACCATAACACTGTCCAGGGTTTGACTTTACAAAGACCTTTCAAAAATCATGTAGGTCCATGTACAGTCATTACTATAAGATCAGTATTGGAGCGTTGCCAACCGATTGTAATTGGAATTTTTTTTTTTTTTATTAAACCAAGTAAATTATGGCTTAAAGGTGGTATAAAATTTTATTTCATAGCATTTACTTTTTCTGCTACAGCATGGTCTTCAGGAACGCCTCTGTTACCCACAGTTAATCTTCTTACATCTTCTTTCCTGTGCTTTTCAAATGTCTCTGCGAGGCTCAATCAGGTGTCAGGCATTCTCACACAGGTTGACTTACTTGACTTTCTTTTTTCTGGGTTGCTTCTGTTTATTGAAGGCATGGGCATGCATACACTTGACTCTCACAGCTGCAAACTATTTCTTTATCCTTTATGACCTTTTTATAAGTTTTTATCCCTAACCAGCACTACTTCTCAACTGTCTTTCCCTTTCTGTCTCTCTGTCTTTCTCTTTCTTCTCTTTCAGTCTTGGTTCTTGTAATGGGCAAAGAAGGGGTCCATGGAGGCGGATTGAATAAGAAGGCATACTCAATGGCAAAGTACTTGAGGGATTCAGGGTTCTAATGTAATAAAGCTTGTTTAGTTTCAATTTGAGGGACAGAAAGAAGAGGTTTGCTGTTAAGCTTTCTCCTTCAAGCAGTTAAATGTCTTGGAAAAATTTAATAGCAATCGAGAGAAGAATGGTGGTAAGATCCTATAATATTCCCCGTGTTACGGGGGGATAAAGACTTTTTCTTTCTTTCTTTTCAATTTTGTTCATTTGTCTTTTTTTTTTTCTCCTCTCCCTCCCCCCTTTATGTACTCCAGTATTGGTTTTAGTCATGGGAAAGGAAGGTACCCATGGAGGACAGCTCAACAAGAAAGCATTTAGCATGGCTGAGTACCTGAGGAAAGTTGGATACTGAAGCAGCCCTTAACCCATCCATCCACACAGCAGCTCACTGTAACACACCCCACCTTTCCCCAATTATTTTTTTTGTCGCCTTGACAGCACTTCAAGATACAGTTAGTGGATGCATCGTTATCTCCCACCCCTCCTTTCCTCTCCACACCCTCCCCTTTGTGTTTATTCAGCATATTACCTGTTCTTTTCAGTCACCTGTCCCTTGTAGTGCCACAGAAAAACAAGCATGTTTTTATGAAGGCTTAAATAAAAGTACTGTACATCACTCGAAGTTGAAGTCGGAGCATTAAAAAAATTGGACCACCCACATTGGAACAACGACGTCACTGTCCAGTTTTCCTGAGGCACTAAGTGGTCCATCTTTCCAAGATTGATGCCTCTTCAAGTGCTTTGAGCCTTGCTGAGCTGTTTTGTCTTCCTAGTGTACACAGCATGCCCAGGAAGGGAAATGTGCATGCATATCTTTTAGCATAATATCACTATAATCCAATCCCCCAGCAACTTTACCTCCCAACTGTAACCTCCAGCACAACCTTCCACAACTGTTTTTCCAAAAAATATTTAAAATTGAAACACCGCTGGCTTTATACTGATCATTTTTAATCCTTACTACCCCTAACCTTTGAAAATACCTTATCTGTAACCCCCCCCCCCCCCCTTTTTTTCTTTTAAATACCCTCCCATCAGATGCTTTTGCTGTTGTACTTGGATGTGGTCTTGTAAGTCCTTGGTGTAATGTTGGATTTTTTTTCTATCTCTTCGAGTGTGATGGCAGATCAGCATTTACAATTTCTGGGTTAAAAAAAAAATCGAATCGCCTCTCTGGAGCATTAACATCCTGGACTTTGTAAGGACATTCCACCGCTACTATAGTTCAGCCACTTAAAAACTGTTTGCCAGCTGTAATTTTTTGTCCTTTTTTTTAAGCACTGCCCTCCCAATGTAATCTGGTTGTGTGTCTTTTATTTTTATTTTTTTTTCCTTTCTCCAATAGGACCAATTTTTTTTCTCTTGCATCCTGGGGGATTAACAGAACTGCTACCCATTTATTGAAGGATGACTGCTAGGTTCATCTGTTGTTGACTTTAGAACACTAAAATTCAACACTTCAAATACACAATGTTACACTAACTTTGTGATGATACACTATTAATGGCATAAATGTCTTGGGGGAGGGAAACGAAGATCTAATGGTAAACTACCTGAATTTATTATTTTTTTCCTCATGAATGTCTTGAATAGATGAAATGGCAGTCTTATTGTTAATGTTGGGTCACTACAAAATTTCCTTAACACCCTTTTGACTCTGTTAATCCATAATTTTCAGCAACAAATCATTTGGAATTCATTACCTTGTGCTTTATTCGACTGTGATGTATCAACTGTCATAGCACGGTACAAATATTTCATTAACTAGGGAAGAAAAGACACTGAAGTAAAACTGTATACACTAAATTTTCTGGGTTATGGTGGTATTAGTTGGAAAAAGACCACTAGTCAGTTGTATTGTGGAAACTTAATTAAAAAAAGGAGAAAAAAAAGCTGTGTATCCTGTGCCATAATGTAGATCTGATCTGTTGCTACTGTGAGATGGATTTTAAACCGCTGCCTTGTAAGGAGTCAATTCTTGAATGGCACCTTCTTTGGGATATTTGGCGTAAATTCAAACTCCAGGGCTTGTGGAATATGTACAGATTAAAAGTTAAACATGTCAACAAAATCATGTTCATTTCGCTCCCTTCTTTCATACTCCTGAATATATTTGACCAGCCGAAATACAACTCGATTTGCGTGGAAAAATGCCATGAATTAACCACCTTGTTTACAGACAGATCAAATAAATCTATTCCAACCAGAACTAAATGCATTTTTCTTCTTTTTGTTCCTGAACTGTGCTGCATACAATCAGTATTCATAAGTGGAAAAATCCTTGGTTTGGGTGTCCTTGAAGATAGTGGCTGTTTCTCTGTAAAACTTGCATTACATTTTCTCAAAGTCTCATATTTTTCTGCGAAATCCAGTAGTGGCTGTTGTCGTTGGGTTTGGGTTTGGTGTGAAATTATTTCTTTAGTGGTGGTGACTGCAACCAGACATGTCTCTTTTTTTCCTTTGAAAGCTAGAGCAGTATCCCTGGCATCAGGCAAGATCTTCAGTCATTTCATGGAAGAACTTTCTCTTTTAGTGGAACCAGACATCTGGTTCCATTTACCACCACTGAACGGTGACCCTGCAGCCAGTGCATTTCACACTTAACTACAAGTGTTTCCACGACTTCACCTGTTAGTTCTGTGGAAAATGTTCCCCTATTATGTGCGTGCAGAGTAGTCAGGCCAGAAGGGGGTGCTGAAATCTCAGAACTTTGAGTTGGAAAGTTAATTCTGATTTAATGGTCATTATGGAGCTTATGTGGAGTAATTTGCCAAGTGTTTGTAATTGCAGTAAATGTCTTCCTTAACAGGCCTCTTGTGTTTGTAACTAAAAACCCTTTCATGTGTTTGGACTAGTTTACCTCACATTTACTGGTCAATTTCCATGAAATATATCCTGATTTAACTTTTCTATGGCAGCCCTGCAGTGGTTCATCTTGGTGTGAGAACATGACATTAATCTGATGTAATGTGAATCACTGCAGGCTGTTCTGTAATTGGACTGGATGGCTTTAAATTGGCACATGCATCCAAAATTCCAACTAGAAAATGCACTCCCCCTGCATTTCCCCCTCCACCTTTAGCCTTTGTGTTCAATGTAAATATTTGAATTTTTCCAGCTTTGCTGCATACACGTGGTCAAACCAGTTTGACTAGTTTTACCTTTCTATGCTGGGCTAAAGGTTAAAGCATGAAAGTGGTGTAAAATTAAACAAGTAGACAAATGCAGCATAAGTGTGTAGATATTACTACACGTGCATTTAGTGTGTTCATATTAATTTTCTGGCTGGTTTTCCTCATCTTGTCAGCTCTGCTGGTTTTGATCCCACCCTTTCAGCAGTTCAACAGTTCAGACCAGCTTGACTGTCACATTAGTAAGCAGTTTACTTGGACTCTTATCAGGGTGGTGCATGATATGAATAATCTTGATTTGCTCAATGGTGGACAATACTGGTCAAGTGTGGGGCTTGCAAGTTTTAAAATGAAACTGGAGTTCTGTTCATATGTGCCATCACCTGTCCCACACTAGGATGACGACCTTAGAACATGTCCATATATTTCCTGTGATGGTTCTGTCGCTGTAGGCTTTTTTTGACTCCTCTAAATAGTGACTTGTTTAGCATTGCTGTCAGAAGTGGGATGGGTTCTTCCTGAGTAATTGTTTCTTCTAGTTTTCTCCTGGCTGCTGTAAATGAAATTGACTGCCCCTTTTATTTGAAATGGATGGCTAGCGTGAGTAGGCTTAGGCGTCAGGCAGCATCTTCATAACCATTTCAAGGAAGAAATTTGTTGGTGAACTTTTGGAGCCAACAACTACACTGTCCACTTAGTTTTATCATTTTTTCCACATGCACCTGTATAATTCTTAAGCCCATGGTTACCACCAGAATCTTTTGTTTGGTTTGCTCCATGCACAGCCTCTGTTCTTTTTGGCATGGATCTACACTAGATTTTGGAACAATGCTAATTGGATTTGATGGCATGAAAGCATTAAGTCAGGTACCCATGTTAGCTGCCTGCTTCTAGATCGGAAAACACCACTCCAGCTCATCCCAGATGTATTATATGCAGCTGCATCACTCAAACTATTCAAACTAACATTGAGGGCTTTGTACTGTTATGCTCATAGTCCATGAGCATGTGACCATGGGCACACGTGGTTGCTCCAGATTCCCATTGTTTTGGCAATCTTAATGTGGAGCTCATACATGATGTGTAAACATCTGTCAGCAATGGGTGTACTGCCCAGTAACTTCATGGGTCAGGGCTTTGCGTGTTGTCTTCCCAGATTGTCAAGCTATGAATGATAACCTGACCCACACAACACTAACTAGGTTTAAGTAGTTAAGGATGCACAAAACACTGGATCCCCCTCAAACACTGTTAAACCGTGTATGATATGGGAAATCCCTGCAAGACACCGTCCCTTCAGGATTGGACACCTGAAGTAATTGAGGGGGGAGGGGTCTTTAGAATATGTTTTAAAGCAGGAGTGTCCAGCTCTGGTTCTAGAGGGTAGCTGTCCACACAGTTTGGTGATTTCCCTGCTTAAACATGCCTGGTTTAACTTAAGAGGGGGAGCCAAAAGTTTTCCAGGACTGAATTTGGGCACCGCCTCTAACAAAATCTACTAGTGTTGAACATCTGTCTAAAGGCTTTCTTACAGATTGTCATGAAGATGTTGCCTGGTGCCTGAGACATTGTTCTAGAGTTTGGAGAAGCCTTTGGGTCTTTACCTAAACCCATTCATGGTGCAGGGGTCCATGCTGGGTTTTGAGGCAAAATACTTCCCCAAAGTAAACAATGGGCTGCACTGGTGAATCTTATATTTTTACACTATGTATGATGGACACCATGACTTAGTAGAGCTACATTCATAAGTCACTGCAAATGTATGAATCTGACCAAGAAAATGGAAAAAAAGAAAATCGCTAGAACATACTGCTGAATTTCCTAAGTCAACTAATCAATAAATTATTTCAAGGCTTAATGGTCCTTTGGGCAATACACACACAACTGCATTAAAGATGTCTAATGAAATATGCAGCTTGCCCTTTGTTTGAGTATGAATGATGTGTATGATGGCACAGTGTTCTTTACTATAGTGCAGTAGTAATCTAGTTCAAACAGAAGGTTCCAAGTCCTGACCCAAACACTACTGAGGGATTCTTGATCATGGTACTGTCCTGCTACATTGCTCTCCAGGTTCTGCTGTTCTCTGCTTCCTGTTCCTCGAGTTAAATGCCGCGGTCACGTTTCAGTATGTGTAATGGGGTGTGTTTACAATGAGTCACTTTTACTTCAGTTCTACTTTCTATTCAATAACAAGTATCTTGTAATAGCAAGTATCATCGTACAAACCCAAGTCACACACCTTTACACAGAGCGCACACTCTTTGCATCTCTGAACTATGCAGGTTTAAAGTTAAACTACCATACTAGTTTTGTGATTCTGTTTTATGTATCATGCAACTACCTCAGTTTCTAAATTGTCTCTGCAGATGCTGTCTGATTTATACCTGTAACAGGGTCTTTTGTCATTTTCTTGTTTAGAGGTGAATTGGTTGGGTTACAGATCAAAGCTTGATTCCATCATTTTGAGCACAGTCACTGTTTAATGATCTTGTTTACTGTGGCCTGATCCTGATCTAACGGGACCATCCAAAGGTGCACACGTTACCAATGCCACTGTACTAGGACGACCTTCAGTGTCCTTGTGCACAAACCATGAGCCATTTATTAGCTATTTTGTTGGAGGGTAGACTCACCTTTCCCAAATTCTCCATTATTCAGTGCCCACAATGTCATTTAAAGTGGTTCTGGTGTGACGCGGATCATTTGTAGGGTAGGGGTTCACTCCTGAAGGACCAGCACACTTGCAAAGCCTTTGTTTCCAGTTACAGCTTTTGTACAGCAACACATGCGCTTGTTTCTCATAAGTAACCATACAGAGATTTTTGTAATCACTTTAAATTTATAACTCAATATTTACATATTGCTGTTTTTTTGTTTATTTATAAAATGTAATATTTTGAGTATCATTTTTTTTAAATGTGAAAATGATTTTTTTAGAAATTTAACAATTTACTGTTTTGACCAGAACAGTGGCATGTTTTCTCTCGTGACTTGAGTCTGCTTCAGACTTGTGACTGGAACTCATGCTTGTGAACTCTGACTTGGACTCTTCCTGACTCACAATTTGGAAACCTTCATTGACTCGGCATGAATTCACTTTGACAAAACATGACCCTGCTTTAAGCGACTCTAATTTAGATTTAGATTTCTGTAAGTTGCAGATCCCCTAAACTTGAACTTGTGAGGTGATCCAGGTGTTTTGAACAAGGTCATCTCCAAACTCTGCTGGACACCAGCCCTCCAGGACTAGAGCAGAGGAACGTCTTCAGATTTCTTTACAGTGGTAATGTGTCTGTACTACACCAACAGTGCTTAACTCATTGCATCATCACAGCAGATCTACTGCCTGATGGTCTGCTGAAAGAAGCCTTCTTGGAATCAGGTGGTTCTGCACTTGATGCATCTGGACCTCCTGCCGTTCAGCAGCTGAGAAAACAGACAGTAGCTTGGGGGGTTGAGTCCTTCATAATCCTCCTAGTCTTTCTCAGACAGGGAGCAGTGTGTAGCTCCAGGAGGGTAGGGAGCTGCACCCTGGTGATGCACTGAGCTGTCTGCACCACCACCTTCAGAGCTTCTAGTGCAAGGGCAGTGCACTACCAGGTGGCAACTTCTTTAGCTCTCGATGTAGAAGAGGCACGTTCTTCTTCCTGAACCCTGCTTTCAGCTCTTTAGTCTTGATAAAGTTGAAGCAGATGTTAGGCTGCCTGATTGTAGATTAGGCCCCTGATCGTTCTTGTATGCAAATTAAATGATTATGCTGGAGCCGTGTCAGGCTTATTCTTGTTTGCTTTCGTCTGATACAGCCCTTCACTGTTTTCCATCATGGACTTTATTGGTTTTATTTGTTTACTGCATGTTGCATAACTTTTCTTTGCCTATGACCTGATGAACTTATGATTTGGATGAAGCTCCCTTAAAAAGTGTGGAATTCTGTGCAAAGCAAGTCTTTAAGCTTGGGTTCAGAGTGCAATGCTCCCAGATCCTGGAAAGTCTGAACTGTTGGTGAATGAAACCAACCATCTCATTCCTCTTATGGCTCCTTCAGCGACATGAAATGGTGATGCAGATACTGTCTACAGCCTGAGACGACGACTTGTTCTACCAGAGTTTGGAGAAGCTTTTGGCCCTTAAACCCATTCATGGTCGAGGGGTACATGATCGGTGTTTTGAAGAAAAATAGTCCCCCATAGTGATCATCACCATTGACTCAACTATGTTGTATAAGAAAGTATTAAGTTTTATATACTTTTTCCTTCAGTCTTTTTTGTTCTCCTGTTACCAGTAATGACCCATTTTTGTTGTTGTGCCAGTTCAACTATAATGCAGATAGCTTGGTGTAGTGTTTGTTCATTTATTTAGGTGCCGTTCTCTCTAGGTTGCTGAGCTGACATCAGCCATTCTGTGTGGCACACCCTTACAAAAAAGAAAACATCCGTCAAGTGAAGCATTCCTTTCACTCAAGGTTTTGGAATCTTGCTCTGGATGAACAGGAAAATGCCTCGTGAGCAAGTTAGAATGCTTTTGGCCATTTGTATCAGAAAGACTATGAATTTGTTCAATATTGAGCTAAATAAGGCCTTAAAATGGAGAACAAAAGACTTCTAATTTTTCTGCCCAAGTTGGTCATCAGCAGTTCTACACACTACATCCGATTCCCCCAGGTACACACTAGTAGATTGAAGGTGAGAATGTGCTTCCTCAGTCACATTGAGCTCCACCCACCTGGAAAATAACCTAACTGCTAATTCTGTTTTTCCACTAACGTGTGTGTTGGTTAGCATCATGCTAAAAAGTGAGCTAGGGAGGGGAGGGCCATCCTACTCAAGAGAGTGAAGCCAGTTGTGCTGGTTTGGACTCCCATACATTGATGGCTGTGGCACCACCAGGCATCAAACTCACAAAGGTGCCTGGTGGTTTTTGACCACTGTACAAGTAACTACATTGCATGATGGGGATATATTAGGCAACAAGTTTGTGATGTTCCATGTGCAGTAAGCAGGAATGTAAGGACCTGGGCCTTAGCGTGAGTGCTAGAGCATTTCCAACATGGCTGATCTTGTGCATCAGTTTATCTACAAAAAGTGATCAAAGGAAGGACAACTGGATCTTGGGCACCCAAGGTTCACTGATGGAGGAGTGAAGGCTAGTCTGTCTGATCTGCTGCCAGTGTTTACACTGGGACCATGTTTCTGGTATCTACTTTCTTTATCTACTTTAGTTAGACTTTAGACCATCTTTCTCTACATCTGTTCATCAGTGGTTTGGACCCCCATTGAGCAGGTGTTCACCAAATGACCCTGACATGACAGTGGACCTGAACCTGCCGCATCTGACGAAGCATCATCACTAACTTTAGGAGGACCGCCAGGAGGACCAACGGGCTGATTCGTCAGTGTGGACAGTTTGTTTAAAGATGTCAGGAACACAGTTCCATGGCAGGATCTACCACTCAAACGCTGTCTGCTCACTGGTGGTTCTGACTGTATGAAGGGAGGTTAGCAGATCTTGCAAAACAACAGATGGACTACAATGTGTAATTAAACTACAAGGGCCACCTGTAAAGTCAGAGGAGCTGAGGGCTTAGACAATGAGTGGTGAAATGTGTACCAGCCATAACATTAAAACCACCTGCCTAAAGCTGCGCCTGACTCTCTTGTGTTATTTAAACATTAAATTAAAGTCCAAGCCCCTAATGAGGCACCCAAGGGGATGGAGGCAAGGATAAAACTCCTTCACAAGGAGGAAGAAACCTTGGGAGGAAGCGAGGGTCACCCTCGTCTTGTCAACACTGGGTGCCAATAACAATAGAGAAATGAACAAGATGATTTAACCTGAAAGTGTGTAATGGTGGTCTTAGTTAAGGTGTATAGCTTGTATGGCCCATGGTAAACATCACACTGACTGCGCAAGGCCTGAAAGTATCTGGCACTAAGCTGCAAGTTGTGAGGTGTTGGCTTCATTAATGAGACCAATTCAGTGCATCCCACAGACACGGAGTCTGCAGTGAAGCAGCTGCTGAAAGGGTCAGAACTGCCATTAAAAGGGTGTAATGTTCAGGTAGGTGCTGTGTCAGTATCCTCCACATGAATCCAGGACCCAGCAGAACATTGACCTGAGCATCATACTGAATCCTGGTGCCAGCTCTTCTCCAGGTAAGCAATGCACATGCATCCAGCTGCCCACCTGTCACTGGTTTTGATGTTCCAGAATGATCTCACCATTTTTCTCATCTCTTTCATTATTAGCAACACATTACGATAAACTGAGTCTTCATGAGCAGAGTTAAGTCTTTGGTGTGTAGAACTGTACTTTCTTTTGTCTCTTTGCCTCATAAATAAAGTTTTCTCCTGCAGTTACACCTGTACCCCTAGCGGACACCTCGCCAACCTCTGCCCCGCACCCAGCAGGAAATCTGCACAGGAAATCCAGGCGAACATCCGTGATGAGAAACGTCCTGCCTTCCTGCCATGTATCATATGTAATGGCCTCATGATTTCCACGTGCGCATGACTCCTCCTTTGTGACGTTCCCCAGTAGCAAGTCACTACTGCAGAAAAATGGCCCTGTGTTCCGTGCGAGAGCCATAAAACCGCATTGTAAGAACACTTCTTAGTGCTGTGAGCTGCCATGCTGGTGAAGTCAGCAAGGAGGAATGCGGCCATTTCCTCAGGCCTTCCATAGCTGGGAGGGAAGGAGTCGGCAGCAACAAATGCCAAAGCTGAGGCCTTGACATGGTTACCTTTAAAGGGCCCATATTATGAATAATACACTTCTACTTTTGATTTTTTGGTATGTAAACACCAGTATGTATTACTTTGCAGACTATATATTCCAGAAATGCTCAGTTACAAAGAAAAACAGAAACGGCTTATATTCAATTCAATATTTTTGTGATGTCACAGAAACAAAGGCATTTACATATAATGCTACAGCAGTTTGACCTCAGCCACTGCTGCCAAAATTTGTGTTTCAGCCTGGTTTAATTTTTGAATGAGGTGCAATATAGGAGGCCCAATCAGAATAGCTGTCATTTACATATCAGACTTAAAGGGCCAGTATTCAAATTTTATTTTAAGACCGGCAGTTAAATGCACGTTTATAACTGATGTAAACGAGCTCGGTTTCCTGCTTTGTGTTGCCTTTAAAAAGACGTTTGGCCTTGTGATTGGATTGTGTAGGTGTTACAGATGTTACAAAACCAACAAATTTGAAAATGGCATTTTAAGGGCCTACTTTTCATACGGATGATGGAGAATGGCTTTTCTATAATCATGGGCCCTTTAAAGGCTCAGCAGCTCAGAGCTTGGAACTGATTTCAGCAGTTAAATAAATTCTAGTGGCATGGACTCTGCCAATATGATTATATTTACTTTTGTAACCATGTGTACACAGTGGTGGCTGATAGTTTGACTTTTTTTGTCACATTCATGAAAAACATTGGAAAAATTTAACAGGTTCACAAATTTAAACAGCCCTGTGTATCAGAAAACAAGGAAAATAAGCGTCAGTTCTCTGTTCCTAGTGTAGTGGACTGTAATTTGCATCTCCTGGATGAGATACTGTAAATATTCACTATTAAATGGCCTGGTCCAGGTAGACCACAGAGCAGCCCGGGCTAAAAATACAGTATTGCAAGTGTTTAAACATAAACTTAATACAAGGTCAGGTTTACACGGCCACTCAACATGCCTGACCTCATGCCGGCTTGAGGTGTGTCCTTCAAAAAAGCCGGTTCTCCATGGATTTTTGGTAAAGGTTGTATGCAGAACTGTAATTCATTTGAATATGGAAATGTGTATTTAGTCTTTTACTGGCCTATATACACAGACCAGCCATAACATTAACACCACTGCCAGCTGAAAAAAACACTGATCTAGTTGTTTCATTACAGTGGCACAAGTCAGGGGGGTGTGGTATATTAAGCAGCAAGTGAACAGTCGGTTCTTGAAGTTGATGTGCTAGAAACAAGACGTAATGATATAATTAACAACAACTGGTGACCAGGTCATGGGCACCCAGGGCTCACTGATGCATATGGGGAGTGTTAATGCTGTTCTGATGGAAAGGGGTTAGAACACAGTGCACCACAGTCAGAGCTGGTCCAGCAGCATGAAGGGATCTACTCACTATTAGGTAGGTGGTCTTAATGTTATGGCTGATCCATACCTTCCTGCTTCTAGCATATCAACTTCAAGATCTGGTCATCCACTTGCGTCCTAATTAGGGGCTGGACAAGAAGCTAAATTTTGCAATATATTGTCATCCTTGCTCACGTAATCCGATAATTGATACGCTGGCGGCAAAATCAATGTTTTAATTGACATTCGCTGCCAATTTGACTTGCTGGTGTCGCTACTTTATGTCTTCTCTGGTTGGTGTTGCTCAAATGAATGCATGAAAGTTGAACACAGTAGGAATTGGATTGTTTGGTACTGCATCTCTTTTCTATGCTTGTTTCACAGTAATAAATGAAGCCTACAAGCAAACCCTGTCAACGTGAATAATAAACAAAATAAACAAAAAAACAAACATCCAAAACTGTAGAGTTTCTTTGAAAAAGGGGGAAAGACCAAATATTGCAAGTGTGTAGAGTTGTGTGTCCCCACCAATTTCTAGCGTTTGCTGAACTGTCCTCACCAATAACTTTGATCAAATAAAAGCACAACAGTCCATAATGCGTCTCTGTACAGAGGTTTAAACCGCAATCTCAACCGGAGCCGCCTGTCAAACACATCGTAATGTAATTGGTGGAGAAACGACGCCTCTGATTCACACATCACAAATTTGATTGGTGAAGAAATGATGCGTCTGATTCACACATCACAAATTTGATTGGTGGAGAAATGATGCGTCTGATTCATACATCACAAATTTGATTGGTGGAGAAATGCGTCTGATTCACACATCACAAATTTGATTGGTGGAGAAACGATGCCTCTGATTCACACATCACAAATTTGATTGGTGGAGAAATTATGCGTCTGATTCACACATCACAAATTTGATTGGCGGAGAAATTATGCTTCTGATTCACACATCACAGATTTGATTGGTGGAGAAATGATGCCTCTGATTCACACATCACAGATTTGATTGGCTTTTATCTTTTCCTGCTGCTCTGTGTTGGTCAACTTTTGCTCTAAAAACCTCTAATACAGTTTCAAATTGGGAGAAATGTTAATGTATTTATTTGACTATTATTTATAGATTTTAGATTTTGTTATATTACTTGTTTATGTTGACTATAATGTCTGGTTCTTTCTTTAAATTCTCTGTTATTTATATACGGATGTATGAAAGAGATGTTCTGGCTAAAGTAAAGTTAATATATCTTTATTATATCTATATATCTCTATGTGACTCATAGTTACCTTTAACATTACAGAAATCATTAACACGTAATTGTAATCAGAAAGGATTTATAACATTGTGCATTTTTGAAAATAGCATTGCTATTATTTATGTACCCCCACCCCCCTGACCGGTGCCACTGTAATGAAACTACAAAGTGCATGTTATTCCCTTCACCTGCCAGTGGTGTTGTTAAATTCTTGATGTAGTAACATAATGGGGATACAAGATTTGTTCCAATTGCAATTATAAAGACAGAGGTGTGAAGACATGAATGAGCCGTTCCATGAGGTCACTTACCTTATACAGTCACTGTCCATGTCCTCAGCTTTACTGACCGTGCAGGTGATCACTGAGGCTGATTTCAGGCCTGCGCCCTTCATGGTGCTTTCTTTAATGGTTTTTTAGTAAAGTATGCGTGTATCTGAGTGTGCGTATACATACACATATATAACATTGTTCAGGCTGAAATGGTTGGGACTTAATGACTGCAGGCTTATAAGGCAGATGGAAATGTGTTGGTTGTGATGTCACAACACCATTGAATTTCAAACTAGCTGTTTTCTGGCAGAGTTTTCATATTAATTGGGAGAGAACAATAAAATTACATCATAGGTCCTTTAACAGCACAGCAGCTGTTTAATTACAAGGGATATTGTGTATAATAGTGTTTCAGTAAATGTTATGGTGATCCTCGTGTATGTATTTAAAAATTAAAGGAACGGTTCAGGAACAAACAGTTCCACGGTTTCTTTTTCTTATAACGTTTGTGCTGTTAAAGTTATTTAAATGTAAATGTGGGATTTGTATATTTTCTCCTGTGTTTCAGCTTGAATTTAGATTTAAATATAAATATAAAATTGGGGGAAATGTAATCGGCCAGACTGCTAGTATGACTTGATGTCACGACGGTTCATGTTCAAGATTTCTACGCCTAGCGGATATGACGCAGGTGTTCGAACATTTTATACTACCAATCAAAAACGGCCTACCGTTGGGTACTGGGCATGCGCACAACAAAATCACGTCTTTTCTTGCTTGAGTAAATTTCCATAAATTGATCCAACCTTGCGTTGTGACGTGTGCAAAATACAATGAAAAACAAGATTTGTGTAAAAGTGTTTTGAATATGTATTGTGTGTTTTTTTATTATATACAAATATAGTGTCTCCTGAGTACAGATACATACCACTGTATAAAATAGGCCAGAACTGTCCATATTTTATAACAGTAAATATTTCAGCCTGTCAGTGCGTTTTAACAGCACGTGTTGATCTACAAGTGGTACCTTAAGTTAACGGTTACATTTTCCGATAGGGTAATCCCCTCTCGACAATTAGATGGGGGGGGGGGGGGGGGGGGGGAACCGGAATCCAGGCCCAAAACACAAGGGGGGG
>JBBIGC010000013.1:8373071-8387002 GCA_037576955.1 Lepidarchus adonis | reverse complement strand
GCTGGGGTCTACCACACCAGGCAGGACCATTTACAGGCTGTGCAAAAATGCCCCTGAGACAATTCAGCACATAACAGCGGGGTCCAAGATGCTAGCAGGCAGGGTGGACATGGAATGACTGGCATAGTGTTCAGGAACATCTGTGCCGAGTTTGGGCTGGAAGTCCCAAGGTCAAAATGGGTTGAGAATGACTTCACATACACACTGACAAATTGGCAATGGCAAACCTAGTCATCAAAATCTAGTCATAGCAGAGTTGGACAAGCAGAGGAAGAAGGCCGTAGTGATCGATGTAGCGATCCCAAGTGATGGTAACATCAGGAAGAAGGAACATCAGAAGCTTGAAAAATACCAAGGGCTGAGAAACGAGCTAGAAAAGATGTGGAAGGTGAACGTAACAGTGGTCCCAGTGATAATCAGACCACTCTGTGCAGTGATGCACAAACTGGGACAGTGGCTCCAGCAGATTCCAGGAACAAGGTCAAAGATCTCTGTCCAGAACAGCACAGACCTAGGAACATCTAAGATACTAAGCAGGACCCTCAAGGTCACAGGCCTCTGGTAGAGAACCGAGTTTGAAGGACAAAGACCACCCTTATATTTTATATGTTTAATACTCACACTCATATTAAACACATGCACCTTTCAAATGAAGAGTTTTAATTGAACCTCGTCTGTGGGTCACCCTGCTGTGTCTTCCAGCTTCAGTGGTTAGAAGCTCCAGAGAGGCAAGTCTGTTTACTGAGTAGTGTGAACGCTGCCTAGCACCTTGCGTGTCCGGCTGCAGGCTTCTAGTACGACGGTGAAAGATGAAAGCGTTACTGAGACTGCTCCTCACTTCATCCAGTCTGCATGTGTCACTCCATTCTCACTGTTTTCAGTCTGTGGGATGATAATCGGGCATGAATGAATGAAAGTACTAACTACTGCACACCTGAAACACTCATATCCTTCCACTTCTGCATTTCTAGAACATCAACTTCAGGAACTGACTGATCATTTGTTGCCTAATCTATCCCCACCCCCCTGCAGGTTCCAGGTCTTAATGCTATGGCTGAGAAATATATAATATTAAACGTACAATTGTATTATGACTTGTACTGTATGAATTATATGTCAGGCATATGCATGACCTCACATCGTGCAAAAACAGCAGTGTGAATGTGTGTGTCTGAAGGATACACTTTGATATGTTCTCCTGTACTGAGCGTATACATCAGGGCGATGAGCAGGAACTTGTTGGCCCCTTGATGGTTTGTTTATTAATCATGGGGCTTGTGTGATATGTCTCTCATCACCCTAACAGCTATAATTAAGCTTTAAAGAGAATGTGAAGCTTGATGTGTCTGAGTCTCATCTGTGTTTTGTGTTTCATCTCCCCCTCGCCCTTTGCTTTTGATGTGAAAGCAACGTGTCTGCAACCAAGAGAACGAAAGGTAGAGGACATCTGCTCCAGGTCAGCCACTAAACTGTAAAGGACAATATAGTCATCAAACATCTGCTATTTACATTCATTTCACTTCATTATAATCATCTGCAGATCATCTTTTCAGAACCATCTAAATAAAATCATGCTAAAAAATGTCAGTATCTCCCAAAACGTAGTACATTTTCTTAAACAGTTCTAATATTGTCTCTCAGGCAATCTAATTATCTCTCAAAACCTTCCAAAATATTTAAAACAATCTCTCAAAATCACCCAGATGTTCTCCAAATATCTCACACTCTCCAAAACCATCTCAAAATCCCTCAAATGTCTCAAAATTACCTAGATTTCCTCAAAACATCTCACATGCTCCAAAACAATCTGAAAATCCTTAAAATGTCCCAAAATCACCCAGATTTTCACAAAATATCTCACAATCTCCAAAACAATCTGAAAATCCTTAAAATGTCTCAAAATCACCCAGATTTTCTCAATATATCTCACACTCTCCAAAAAAATCTTATATTGCCTCCAAAACTTTTCAAATATCCCAAATTTTCTCAAAACATTTCAGATTCTCCAAAACCATCTTGATATCTCTCAAGTGTCTCAAAACTTCTCAGATTGTCCCAAAAGTCTCACATTCTCACCCCAAAATAAAAAACACTGTCAAACATAAAGCTCTCTGATTTCCTCAAAATGTTGCACACTCTCCCAAACAATCTTGAAATCTTGCAAATGTCTCAAAATAAATTTCTCAGCAGTGCAATTTCACATCACCTCAAAAGATCTCAAAATTTGTCAAGAATTTCATAAATTAATCTCAGTACCACTCAAGATTTATCTCAAAATGTTTCAAAGTATCTCAGAATGTCTTCAAACTGCTCAAAACCATCTACAAATTCCTCACAATTTCCATCCAAAATCACGCCCAGTGCATGTTGGGTGTTGGGTCCTTCTCACGCCTTCTTCTTCTCCTGCCCGTGTGTCAACGAGGGGAAATGGAAGATCAAGGGCAGGGATGCAGGGTGTGTTTACATTTTTCTGTGATGTCCCACTCCACATCTCTCATCTGCATGAATGAGTGAGCGAGGGATGAAGTGGAAGAGGAGTGCAAGGCACAGAGCATGACCTTTCTGCAGGAGTGGAGGACTATTTGAAATTTGATTAAAGGTTTCTGTTGTGAGTACTGTCTTGTTTGGTGCAAGAACCACATTTTATGTCATTTCGGTCATTTTTGGACAATCCAAAGTACACACTCAACCCTACTGGTTGTAAATTGAGTATAAATATAATTAATTATGGAAATAAATGTAAATATTCTGTAAAATAATCCCATATTTTCAGCAGCTAATGTTTATCTCCTAAATCTGAAACTTTAGGAATGAGCTTGATGCATAAGTCCCGGTGAGAAAGGTGGAACATGAGCTGTGAGTCCTGCTGAAATGCTGCTTCGTGCTATCAGAGAGACACAGGTAAGCAGGTGTGAACTGACGGGAATCACACCTGTTTACTTTGGAAGGTGCGACAAGAGCAGGCGGTCGGCCAATGGACTGTCAGCTCCTGAGGCCATCCACCAATCGACCAAGTGATACCGGCACATGACAGCGTGTTATTTCGTAGATCAGAGTCATCAGGGCTTCAGAAGATCTCTGAAGTACGGTGGATAATATGGAGGATCTGAGGCATATCTATGAAAGTTAGCGCTCGCCTCGTTCATCGGTATGAAAAAGGCAAAGACACTTGTCTGTCAAAACAAAGAGGACGTCTCTTAATTGCCAGAGACAAGAGAATCTTCAGTAACAGGATTTGTCGGTACTCGAGGGCTGTCCATCACTTCTGATCGTCATGACGATAGCAGAGTATGAGTTCCCTGGGAAAATGCCCAGAGGTTGAAGAGTTCTGGTAATGTTTGTGGAATGCTGAAGGACAAACAGCCAAGCCCAGCATGTCTCCTCACTAAACAGGCACTAAACCTATGTTCACCTAAAAATAAATCATTTTAATTAATATTAAGTGAAGTTCTGCCTTAAATTTAAAATGTCTTTAGTCAAAATGTAAAGTAAAACATTAAAGTAATTGAAGGCTCCCAGGTGGAGCAGTGGCATCAGAAGGTCATGGTTTAAATCCCTGATGGTGCTGTGCATAGCAAGGTGTCCCAGAGAACACAGTTGGCCTCACTCCCTGGGTGGGAGGGGTGGCCCTCCCCCTCCCCCACCATTCAGGCAGCATGGCTGCTCGTTAGCCCACGCAGTGGAATCGGCAATCCAATCTCCTCCAAGTGCGTCACCTTGTCCATGGTCCTGAGGATGCATTAGGCAGTTAGAAAAGGGGGGCGGAGCTTCACCGTCCCAGTGCTGGTGGTGTTGTATGCCCAGGGTAGGAACCTGACACATGGCTGGAAAAATCTAAATTGGAGAAGAAGTTCTTTTAGAATTAAAAAATGTGTAATATGATACAATATTATACATAGTTTTCAGCACAGCTGCACATTTACAGCTTTAAAGTGAAAGCAGTTAAAGCAAACTGTACAGGGTAAGGTACATCTGCTGCCAAAATGTTCAATTGGTACTACTGACACATTGGTGTCAGATTCTCTCAAAGTCTCTTGTTCAGTTTTAGAACTCTCTCAAAATATCCCAACTCCAGCATTTCTCCAAACATCTCAAACAGTCTTAGTATTTCTCAGAGTTTCTCAGTCTGAGCATCTCTCCAACTCTTAAACAATCTCAGAATTCTTCAGACTCACTCAAATAACCACAACACACACAATATTGCTGAGATGTTTATGTTTTATTCACCGTTAGTGTTGAATAAGAGTGGATTGGTGTGGATTGGTGAGTGAGATGGGGGGTTAATAGTGCACTGTGCTCAGGCACCGTCAGTTTGGTCTTACTATAAGTCAAATCTCCAATGCGTTTACTGCTGTGGTGTATGTGTAAGCATTAAAAAGAGCATTTCTATCTGGAGCAACATTTCCTAAATGCTTTATTGTTATATGAGAGCGTTCGTTCATGTGGCTGCTGTTAGTAAAGCACAGTGCTGTTTAATAAAGCCTCTGCAGCATCATTACATACAGGAGTTCCAACTTACATCAAAATTTAAGTTGCGTCACACTCAGAGGAACCAAACCCTGACGTAATTTGAGGACCCATTGTATTCGTTTTCCGGTGTCGACCAGAGGAACACGGATTTACCTTCTGAGCCTTGGTTCTTCCCAACATTTCTTTTTCCTTCTTAGGGAGGTTTTCTAAAAAAGTGCAATACAAATCAAATTCACTTGACTTGATTATCTCTTCACTCTTCTGGTGCAAGTTTAAAGGCCTTGGTTAGATGCTCAACATCCCCAGCACCTTGCACAAGCTAAAGGGACCATTTATGGTTTTCAAGCACTATTTTTTTTACAGCCTAAAACTATCTACCATATTTTATAATGAAAAACTGAAGTTTGAGGGTGGTTTGAGAGGGAGTGGATGGCATTTCAGAGGTGTTCAGCTGTGTTTGAGATAATGAACAGCTAAAACTGTGTGTCACATTGCAACAGGCATCATGACCAAATAAGGAATTCAGGTTTTTTTTTCTATGGGAACATTTTAATGAGAGACAGCGTGGTGGATAGCACTGCCATCTCACAGTGAGAATGTTCTGGGTTTGGTTCCTGGTCGATCTGAGGAGTGTGCATGTTCTCTGTATGTCTTCATTGGTTTCCTTCTGGGATCTCCAGTTTCTTCCCACAGTCCAAAGGTGGTCAGGTGGACTGGAGATGCTAAAATGTCTTTTAGTGTGACTGTGTACCTGCCCTGTGAACTGGCCAAGGCGTTATGCTCTATGAGTGCTGGTGGTTACAATGGCACATGTAAGGGGGTGGGATATATTAGACAGCAAGTGAACAGTCAGTTCTTGAAGCTGACGTGTTGGAAGCAGGAATGTAAGGATAACTTACATTGGACGACAAAAGCATCTCCAGAACAGCAGGTCTGCAGTAGTTAGTAGCTATCAAAAGTGATCCAAAGAAGGACAACTGAGTCATGGGCACCCAAGGCTCATTGAGGCATGTGGAGAGTGAAGGAGGAGCTCCTGTTGTATAGAATGTTAATGCTGCACCATCAGAGCTGTTTCAGCAGCAATAGGTGTTCAGTATAAGCAGGTGGTCTTAAAGTTATGGGTGGTCAGGTAATGAAAAGCCAGGGGGAAAGTAATATGGGACACCAAATTTCTTCTCAATGGAATTTTGCCAACGTGTTTCTGTTTTCACAGAAAAATGTGACTTCCAGCTTTACCAGCCATGCTGACTTCATGTCCAGGGTGATATCTCCCATACTTTCATTGTGTTCTCGCATCACTGCCATCCACCACATTGTGTTTTCTCAGCGTCAACAGCCTGAAACAAAGCGTATCAAACATCCCCCACCCTGCACCACCTGACACAATCATCAGAAAAGATGCTGGAAACATGGAGGCATGGCTGGTCCCCATGGCTAAACATACATTCTGAGCGTCAGTCTGACATCGCAATCTAGAGGCTGAAGGTGAAGGAGACATATGACTTACTGTGAGCTATAAACATCCAGCTCTTCGTGAAGGTGGAGCAGACTTGTGGGTGTGGTTTATTACACAGTGTGACTTACTGTGAGGTTTGAACATCAACTAAACATCAGCATGGAACTGAACACTGTGGCCACAACAGGGTCTGTTTTCACGAACTGCCTCAGGAGGAGGAGCTCTGATCTACAGTCAGTTTCTGTGACATTATGAATATAGAGGAACCTGGTCCAAGGTCAGGTCCTGCAGCCCCATTGCTGCCTGTTTTGCTGAATTTGAGTTCATATGGACCAATCACCATACACTTTCTTCTGGCCCAATAACATGCACTTTTGTATGGACCTATCATATGTAATCATTCTCCGTTCCTGCAGTAGGAACGTCCTCCAAATATTAAAAGTATATTAAATATATTTTATTCCAAAATCGCTCTTTCTATTCCTGTCTTCTAGGGAGCATTGTCCTCGCGTCCATCCAGCCCAGATTTATCCGTCAGAACGCTAGAAATTGAAGTGTCAGAAATTAACATCTAGAGGCAGCACAAACGATGCTTTTGCATCACTATTTACTTCATAAGAAAGTCATCTTTAAAGCAATTTAATGAATTTTACATGCAGTAACTTAAAGTAATATATTTACTTTTTAAATGAGTAATTAGTAACTGTAACTCATAACTCATTTTCAGTACAGCCCTCTCTAAATCACACCCACAAGTTTGCTCCACCTTAACATAGTGCTGGACGGAGTTAGAGTGGGATGGTCAAACTTTGGAGGGGAATTGAGCATTGAGTATGTTTCATTAGCAACAAAAAATGTGTCTGAAATAGCTGAGTGATGATAGGTAGGGAAGTTAAAACATGATATTGTATGTCAGTATTATTTGCCCTGCCCACTGGTGCGTGATGATGTCATCAAAAGGCGGAAGACACTTTATAGACAGAGGAAAAGTCATTATATGTCAGTGAGCAAGTGTTTTGAACAGCACACACAGACGAATCTGAGCGGAGACATGAAGTAACAAAGTAAAATCGGTCACGACTTGAGCACACACACCACTCTGGGCCATGGGGGGTGCGGGGAGTGGGGGTGGCTGCCCAGCGGTATTTCTCAGGAACATTGAAAAACAAGTAAACACTGCGCTAGTTTACCTGTCATCAGCGTCTGAAATGACAACACGAGGCCAGAGCAGCGCTCTCCTCTGGCTCAACCTCAGCGCTCTTTGAAGTGTCAGTGACGTGCTGAATGAGTCTCCTGCTGAACGCTTACTCAACACGCGTCACTTACACAGCCTCTCTCCCGCTCTCCTCCATCTTGAACAGGCTCGGATTGGACTGTCTCATTGTTCAGATTTGGGGTGTGAAGAGAAATGCAAAGACATTAACGAAGGACTCGCAACTGCAAGTGTCTGCCAGGATCTCTACACCTTTATAAACACCACCAGTCAGAACATTAGGACTACTGCAGGTGAAGTGAAGAACGTTGAGGATCTAGTTAGTTGATAACAGGGCACCTGACAGGGTGGTGGGATATATTTGGTGGCAGTCAATTCAAGATCAGTGTAAGATTTCGGCGCGGGAGTTTGTGCCCATTCAGTCAACAGAATGTCTCCAAAGTCAGACACTGATGATGAGAAGGTCTGGCTCATACCAGTTCATCAATTAAAGTCAGAGCCAAGTGCAGGTGGAGTTCCCCCACACCAAACTCCTCAACCATGTCTTTAAGGAGCTTGCTTTGTGTCTATGCTAGAACAAGGAGGGCCTTTCTCAAACATCACCCTTCACTGGAACTAAGAGGCCCCAGCCCATTATTCCCCCTCCTCCAAACTTCACTGATGGCAATGTGTATTTCAGTAAGTAGCGTTCTCTCTGCATCAGAACGCCAGGTAGAGAAACGTAACCACATGAAATGGGAAGAGGTTTCAGAGTCCATGCTTTACACCACTCCAGGTGATGCTCAGCACATCCCATAATATTCTTTGGCTTGTGGGAAGGTGCTCACCTATAGAAATCCTTTTCTGTCTTCATCAGTGTCAGTAGTGAGTAGGTCATCCTGAAGGTTCTTCACTTCAAGCAGATAAAAACAGTGGGAAAATAAACAGCTTTTTTTTAGATGCTCATAATGAGAGCTTGAGATGAATGAAGGGAGATTAGACTTTGTGACTATTGACGTCTAGTGACCTTATAGCTCCAGGTCTAACCTAAATATTTGAACTAAACATATCTTGGCAGATCTGGGGGAGGTGAAGTGTCAAAGTATCAGTTAGGCTGTAACACCAATGTTATTTCGGAACTGCTTAAAGAAAAACTGAATGTCCACTGGGATCCACAAACCCCAGACGTGGTTGGTCAGACGCACACAAGTTCAAATCTTTCTTCTTTAATGTTATACTGGAGCTACAAAGCTAATGTCGCTAAACCTAGTCAATAGTCAATAGTCAATAGTCAATAGTCAATAGTAACCCAAATGTTTTTGGTAAACACATTCCCAAAGGTTCTCTTGACCTGCTCAAGCCTATTCCAGCTGGAGTGGGTGGAATGTCATGTAGATTCGATTTGTTCTAATTCCTTTTGGGAAAGACTATGTGGAATCTATGTGGAAAGGGTTTTGTCAAACCACAAACCTCAGTCGTGTTTGCACTTACAACAGGAAAAGATCTGCAGAGCTTTCCACAGCTTTGCCGTCTGGATCAGTGCAATCCAACTGAAGGGGTCGGGAGCATCATCTGGCCTTGGGAAAAGCCTTTTCCAAAGCTCCATGCGCTCGGAGAGACAGCGTTACCCCACCAAGCTCGGAAAGTCCCCAATTACATGATAATTCCAGAGAGTGGTTTGGGTTGTATTTACGCTCATCGCCCAGAGAACTGCAGCATTTATGAGACTCCACCACAAACACACTCCTCACTGCTCCTGCTCTTTCCCTCCACTCCCGCCTTCACCTGCAATGAGCCATGATTTATGGCTGACTTGCGAGGAAGTCTTTGGGCTTATCTCTACTTCTCGCTGCCATTTGAAATGAGCCGAGTTAATTACCCGCTTCTCTAACGGAGGGGCAACATTAATGATCACGGCAGTAAATCCACACATGCTGAAGACTATGCAGAGAGCTAAGAGTTTTGAGGACCAAGACAGGAATCAACCAAGCGAATCGACATGCCTCACCCCCAGTGGAGCCTCTCAGCCACGTCTGAAGTGGGCCTCACACTGGATGAAGATACATGAAACAGAACACGCTGCAGATAAACATAATTTATGTTCTTCATCATATAGTTTAAAGAGCAGGGGTCCCCAGCTCCAGTCCTGAAGGGCGGGTCCACTTTGGCCAATAGAGAACCCACTTGGGCTGGCCCAGCTAAAACTCAGCTATTGCAGCCTATATGGGCCCCTAGTAGCAAAAGCCCATTAAGTTTCCCTTACTAAGCTCTTACCCAACAACCCCAGGTAAGTTTCATATGGAACCCACATGGATAAGTACAAAGCACCCAGCTTACTCTACTATGGCCAAGAACGCTTTCTACACCAAACATGCTGATGCTGGGTAAACTTTTCACCAAACCCTCATGCAAAAGGAAATTTGTGTAAAACTGAATTTGAAGGAATTCTCCTCTCACAGATCCAGAAACAAGCTCCTGAGATGTAAAGCAAAGAGAAAACCATCCCACATAACCAGATCATGAGAACTGGGAGCAGCACTGCTCCACAGATCCATCACTTGGCATATGGTGTTTCAGAAGCTATAATTTTAATCACTGGCCCCATATAGGAAAGCAGCTGGAGAGAGCCAGGTAGCGAGCTGGAGGTTGAGGAGACACTCATGCACAGTGGGGGTCCGCCTCAGCTCCACGCGTTAAGCCTTCCTGAGCTACAATTTATGGTCATTACAGGAGCCTATTTTCAGCCCCTGTGATGGATTCTGCTCAATTATCGGCCATTACGGGGACGAGATGGCTCCGCGAGCGCCTCACAGATTGTCAGGCACCACTGCGACATTCAAGTGAAAACCCACTTGGCACTCAGAGTAAGTTCTCCGAGGTCGGGAGGATGACGACAAAGAGCACCGGAGAGTTATTACAGATGAGCAAACAGTTTTCAGAGCAGTGCAGATACAGAGCTTAGCATGTAATGTGGAAGTAGAATTTTAAGTCCATAAATGATCCCAGGTTGTGTTTTAATGAAAACTGAGGACTTCAGCCACGCCTGACTTTGCGGATTTAAAGCACAAACTGCAGAATGATAAACACAGCTGTCAGAAATAAAGAATGTTATGAATCAGAGGTGAGACAGTAATATTGTGATGTTTTTCATCACAGTATTATATTGCCAAGCATCAGCATTTATATATTTAATATTATTTTATAATGTTTAAAATGTATATATACAGTCATGGATAAAATTATCTGCCAGAAGACTATTGCAATTACAAATATTTTGGTATAAACATGTTTATGTGCATTGGATCAACACAAAATATAGTTAAAAAAGGTAAATTTTACATATTTTTTATCAAATCTAAAAAACTGGGCTGACCAAAATTATTTGCGCCTTTTCAAAATTGTGGGTAAATCATTTTATTTTAAGCATATGATGCTCGTTTAAACTCAGGTGTGCCAAGAAACAGGTGCTGGAAATATAACAATGCCACCTGAAGCCAGTTAAAATGGAGAAAAGTTGACTCTGCCTTTCTGTTGTGTGTCTGTGTGTTCCACACTAAACATGGAGAACAGAAAGAGCACTCTGTAAAGCTGCTTTGTGACAATGTCAGTTGCAAAATAAAATTGACTGGAAAATTGTCTGAGGAACAGTAGTTCCATGTTTTTACCTGCTGTGTCTCACCTTAGCTGCAATTTTGCTGTAAAAGTAACTGCTGTTCCTAATTTGGTCTCATTGTTTAAGCAAGAGCGGTTGATGTAATACAACACCAAGAACACCTTTCCTTGTTCAGATATATTCAATATTTATTCTCATTACCCAAAATGTCTGTCAAAATGGTGAACATTGGGCACAGATATTTCCAAGAAAATATGGACCACTTCTTATTTATTTACAGAGGTGAATAGGGAACATGTGTGCTTGGTGTGTATGGTGCATGTTCCAGTTCAAAAGGGAAATAATATTCAGCGACACTATGAGACTCATCATGGTAATTATGGCAGTTTATCAGGACAAGTGAGAGGTGAGGAAATACATACACTGTAAGCAGGTTTGAGAAGCCAGTAGCCTGTTTTCCCCCGTAGTCGAGTGGTCAGTGATGCAGCAGTGAGAGCTAGCTACCTTAATGCTAACTAAATAACATTAGCATCCAAGCTATTCTGTGAGGGCGAGTTTGTGGAAACATGCTAAAAGCTGCAGAAATCCTGTGCAGTGAATCCACCAGCAGTGAAGTGGGGACTTTGCTCAAGGGTACATCAGTGGACTTGAACCTGTGACTTTCTGATCTCAGGGGTAAAGTCCTAACCACTAGGCCACTCCTGCCTTCAGTAAAGTGACTTTGTACCAGTTTAAAGTGGTAGACATAACAGAATGCAAACATATTGGGACTCTAGTCTGCAAATTTGAATTGGAATGTAAACTTCTAGAATGTAAGACGTTTGAGTGGGTTAGTCCCTCATGAGTAAAAATCAGTATGTGATTTTGGGTTGTCTCAGATGAAGGATGACATATGTAAAACATCAGAATATTTTTTATATGAAAAAACGAGAATTCACACCATGTGTAAATTGATCATGTGACGTCTGTTACGATCTAAGTAAACTAACCCACCAATAGGAATGCAGCTAGAAATGAAACCTTGATCAGGTTGGGCTAAGTGTAATTGCTTGGCACCATATACATGTGAGCAGTGGAGGAATGGACCCAGCAAGGCTAATCACTGCAAAGCTAGTCATTTAAGTGCAGGTCTTTCTCCTGCAAGTGATTTGCAGTAGATGGAAATGACAAACCCAGATTGGGAGCGTATGGAAGAAGACTAAATTTACTTTCCCTTTATGTACAAAAACAAATGCGTCCATTTCAAATGATGTGCCCATCGCTGCCCTCATACTTCCACGCGTAGGTTAAGGGGCAGATTCAACAATCAAGTCCACAGTGGAGGAGGTGGTGATAATGTAGAATGTGCAGGTGAAAGTGGAGGATGTTCTGGGTGATGAAACAGACATCACTCACTAAAACTCTGTCTCCCCAAAAAGTTCCACCATCTTTAAATGAATTCGTATGGTCTTGCATGAGCTATTGATCAAACTGCAACCAACAACTGCTGGTGGTTTTGCGCTGTTTCGCCTGCAGGCTTTCAGAAGGACAAATCCAGAGTATGGACAGAATGCTCCATCCGTGTCCATAATTATGAAGCCTTAAGGCAATCAAGTACAGCACCTTCACAACCCTAAAGAATTATGTATCTACAAAAAAAGTGTAACTTTGAAGCCAAGGTGTTCTTTCCAAAAGAGGCTGCGAAGTGAAGCAAAGAGGCTTAATGAGCGAAAGTCAGCAAGAAGTAAAGTGAAGAACTCTGGATGTGGAGCTCACTGATCCAACTGACAGCGAGAAGTTCAGCAGGGTCATGGGCAGAGCCAGCCAAAGAAGAACCGTAGGAAGACCCCTCAGACAGATTAAGCGGCTGATCGATAACTTCTCAAGTGCTAATAGGCACTGCCACAGTCTGTTATATGTGTGTGTGTTTGTCGTTTCGGCCGCCAGGGGATTTATGGGAAATCTATTGTCAGGTCCAAGGCATGAGGTAATGTAGCACTTAGTAGATGAAATAAAAACCCCCAAAGCCAACAGTGATTTGTATTTCATTTACCGAGGACACGCTCAACCGCTATCTCTCCAAATGCAGTCCTCTCGCTTTTCTGTTTGTATATGAGCTTACTTACTCAGCAATGATGCAACACATTATGCCAGACAGTATAGTGATTCTGTCTCCTGCTTTTGATTGGTTCCCCTGATAAAGGAAATGCTCCGTTATCCATCAGACAATTAAAGTCATATTAGGTAGTAGTTGGGTCATAAAATAATCTGATATCTGTCTGCTCTCTACCAGAGGGGTCAGCTCCATGTCTGACATAATTGGTAATTAACCCTGTCCCCCCATTCCATTATTCACAAGTAGACAATGCCCATTTTACATTACCCAACAGCCTTCCATTAGATTAGCCGTGCTGGAAATAATATGCTGAATTAAGGACTGATGCAGGACCATTAAGAGTTATTTGGTGCACTCTAGCAGACGCAATGTGTATCGCATTTTCCCAACAAAAAGCACATCCCCGTTTGGAAGGCTGCAGTGTAAAGCTATCCACAGACTTTGGCTAAATAGTTGTCGAGACGAATCAATGCAAATAAAAAGGAAATTTGAAAATTTAAGATTGAGATTGCCCTTTAGCAGACCCAAAGCATAAAGGTGCTTGGCCCTGTTTGAAAAGTGACAAAATTTGTTTTTTTAAGTTGACACAAATCAATTAAATGTTTTGAAGAATAAAACAATAACAGTGCCCTCTAGCAGACCCAAAGTGTGTTGTCCTAACTCTAAATTATGTCAAGGCTGTTGCCATAGAGTCAGCCTTGGCTTTGTTGGCATATTTGAATTTTTGGGTCTTTAAGACAGATAAGCATCCTAGGCCTCATTTACACTGCAGGTCTTGATGCTCAGTTCCAATTTGCTGCCTATATACGATATTTTTGACCTTCTGTTTACACGTGTTTTAAATTATGACCCATATCTGATTCGCCTGTTTACAGTTGCTATAGCCAAGGGGCGTTGTTACACCACACAGTAGCCAAGATGGACGAACGGGAAATATACTTGATGCTAGTTCTACGATGTCGTAAAAATCGCAAAAAAAACGCATGATTTTGAAGCGGGGACGAAGGAAAATGGCGATTATTGCCGCAATTTTGGCTTCGATCATTCAGAGGAACCTCTGGGTGCGTGAGTGATCTCATGATTGCTCTTCCATTGCAGCAGAAAT
>JBBIGC010000013.1:8333773-8352684 GCA_037576955.1 Lepidarchus adonis | reverse complement strand
GATATAATAATGTGGGTATGGGACAGATATGTGCTGGATATAATAATGTGTGTATGGGACAGATATGTGCTGATATAATAATGTGAGTATGGGACAGATATGTACTGGCTATAATAATGTGGGTATGGGACAGACACATAGTGGATAAAATAATGTGAGAATGGGACAGATACATAGTGGATATAATAATGAGAGTATGGGACAGAAATGTGCTGATATAATAATGTGAGTGAGACAGATATGTGCTGATATAATAATGTGGGTATGGGACAGATATGTGCTGATATAATAATGTGGGTATGGAAAAGATACATTGAGGATATAATAATGTGGGTATGGGACAGATACATAGTGGATAAAATGTGGACATGTGAAACATACATAGTGGATATAATGTGGGTATGGGACAGATACATAGTGGATATAATGTGAGAATGGGACAGATACATAGTGGATAAAATAATGTGGACATGTGAAAGATACATAGTGGATATAATAATGTGGGTATGGGACAGATACATAGTGGATATAATAATGTAGGTATGGGACAGATACATAGTGGATATAATAATGTGAGAATGGGACAGATGCATAGTGGATATAATAATGTGGGTATGGGACAGATACATAGTGGATATAATAATGTGAGTATGGGACAGATATGTGCTGAAATAATATTGTGGATATGGGACAGATGTGTGCTGGATATAATGTTCTGGATATAATAATGTGAGTATGGGACAGATGTGTGCTGGATATAATGTGGGTATGGGACAGATACATAGTGGATATAATTATGTGAGTATGGGACAGATGTGTACTGATATAATAATGTGGGTATGGAAAAGATACATAGAGGATATAATAATGTGGGTATGGGACAGATACATAGTGGATATAATAATGTGAGTATGTGAAAGATACATAGTGGATATAATAATGTGGGTATGGGACAGATGTGTGCTGGATATAATATTGTGGGTATGGGACAGATATGTGCTGATTTAATAATGTGTGTATGGGACAGATATGTACTGATATAATAATGTGGGTATGGGACAGATATGTGCTGATAGAATAATGTGGGTATGGGCCAGATACATAGTGGATATAATAATGTGAGTATGGGACATATGTTCTGGATATAATAATGTGTGTATGGGACAGATGTGTACTGGATATAATATGCTGGATATAATAATGTGAGTATGGGACAGATACATAGTGGATATAATAATGTGAGTATGGGACATATGTTCTGGATATAATAATGTGGGTATGGGACAGATATGTACTGATTTAATAATGTGTGTATGGGACAGATATGTACTGATTTAATAATGTGAGTATGGGACAGATATGTGCTGGATATAATAATGTGGTTATGAGACAGATACATACTGGATATAATAATGTGAGTATGGGACAGATACATAGTGGATATAATAATGTGAGTATGGGACAGATATGTGCTGGATATAATGTGACTATGGGACAGATATGTGCAGGATATAATAATGTGGGTATGGGACAGATACATAGTGGATATAATAATGTGAGTATGGAACAGATATGTTCTGGATATAATGTGAGTATGGGACAAATACATAGTGGATATAATAATGTGAGTATGGGACGGATGTGTACTGGATACAAAAATGTCTGTATGGGACAGATATGTGCTGGATATAATGTGACTATGGGACAGATATGTGCTGATATAATAATGTGGGTATGGGACAGATATGTGCAGGATATAATAATGTGGGTATGGGACAGATATGTGCAGGATATAATGTGAGTATGGGACAGATACATAGTGGATATAATAATGCAAGTATGGGACAGATGTGTACTGGATACAAAAATGTGTGTATGGGACAGCTATGTGCTGGATATAATAATGTGTGTATGGGACAGATATGTGCTGGATATAATAGTGTGTATGGGACAGATATGTGATGGGTATAAAAATGTGTGTATGGGACAGATATGTGATGGGTATAAAAATGTGTATGGGACAGATATGTGCTGGATATAATAGTGTGTGTATGGGACAGATATGTGCTGGATATAATAATGTTGGCATAGAAAGATTTTTCAACATAAGATATCTGATGTAGTTTTGGAGGGGCATCAAAATCCTTTTTTTGTTTACACTTTCACTTCTTATTTAAGTTTATATTAATTATTAATGCAAGCAAGATATCCAAATCTTTGCATTTTTGTAAAAGGTTTTTACTGGCAGATATGCAGATGAAAAAATATCAGGCATCGAGTATCAGCATCAGTCTACAGAACACAGGTCGGTGCAGCCCTACTAGTTGAGGGGTCCTGTGGGATGGGTTGTTAACACACATGAACAAATCTACACACTTCAAAACCTGTTCAGTAAATCACTTTCAACAGAGAAAATTAAATCCACCTAAAAGAACTCGTTAGGGGGAAAACAAGAAAATCACAAGCAATGGACAATCAGTTCACATTCAAACAGTTTAATGCAGCTTAATGAAACCTCGGAGCTAACTCTTAAGGATCCAAACACAGTCCCAAAAATGACCAAAAGCCAAAAACGAAGCTTAAAAAACACCACCAAGTGAAGAAAAAATGAGTTCTCTGCAGCTGAGAGCGAATTAGCCGATTAGCTTGTTAGCCGTATTAAATAGATAAGCGCGGCCTTAGGCCCGAGACTCCCGACGTTTCCACCAATCTTCAGATTTTAATGGGAAACGGGGAAAAAACTGAGATACAGTCTCGATTTTCCAGACAAAAATAACCAGCATTCTCGTTTTCACTGCGCAAAACTTCCTCAAAACACACAGGAAATACAAAAACAGGCTCAGCTAATGGCTAACCTGGACTAGCAGCTAGCCACCCGACATCAACCCGCACAAAACAGGTCCAAAATCCTCCAAAAAACCTCCAAAACAAAGTCAATTCAGAGTAAAACGTTAACACGACAGCATAAAACAAACGTAAAAACGTCAAAGGCGTTTAAAAATGCAGAAAAATCTCAAACCGACTAAAACTGAAACAAAGACATACTCGCAGCTCAGCACGTAAAAACAAAACAAAAAAACCCAAAAACAAAAACCAGCACGGAAAAATCAAATGAGAGCAGATAAACTTGCTGGGAAAAATGTGAAAAATAAAAACAAAAATCTTGGATAAAAATACTCACCGAAAGTTCAAAGATAAAACACGAAATATATATAAGAAAATATGCTTTCGAGCAGACGGCGGCGCTGAGAATGCAGCCGAATTAAACCAGAACAGCTTAAAGAGAGCGGACAGAAACCCCCGCCAAATTAAAAGCCCCAAAGCGCTGCCTCTTTCTTTATTGGGAGTGTCGCTGAAAAAAAAAGCTTTAGTAATAACAGTAAAAACATTTTTTTGCAATCCAATCACATACAGTTACCACATATGCACTGTCCGTAGATATACTTAATTAAGTCATTTAATGGAATTGTTTAATTTATATAATATTACTTTGTTTTAAGAGCACAAAAACAAGTTTTACAAGTATCTACACTGGTCTCTATAAGTTAGGGATATTGTTTTTTACATGAGTAATTTTCCTATTTGCCCTGAATTTTTAAGAAAAAAGTAAAAGTTCCCTTTGATATTACTAATAATGTACGAGAAGAAACACAATTTACATTAGTTTAATATTTATTACCCCTAAAATGTAGACAATAACAGGGATCGCCCCAAATAACAGAAATTGACTATGTCAGTAGCGGGTGTTTCCACCATTTGCTGCAATGACAGCTTGACAGCGACGTCGCATGCTCCTCACTAGCCTCATGATGTTGTTCTGAGGCAATGTGTTCCACTCTTCCACAAGTGCTACATGCAGTTCTGCCAGGTCACGTGGGGGTGGGGTACAATCATGCAGTCTCTGCCTCAACTGGTCCCAGACGTGCTCTATGGGGTTCAGGTCAGGGGACATTGATGACCATATCATATGAGGCACTCCAACTTTCTGAAGTCGAGCTGTGACAATTCTGTCACGATGTGGTGGAGCATTATCATCCAGAACAGAAAGTTGGGGGTGTGCCGGTGGAATTGGGGGAAGATGATGGGTTCAATGATGTTTCTGAGGTAAGAATGTGCAGTGACTGAGCCATGTACAACAACCAAACCTGTTTTGCGCTGACTGGTGATGCCTGTCCAGACTGTTGCACCTCCTCCACCAAAGTTGGACCATGTTGACCTCAGCAGATCGCTCACCTCACCATCTCCAGCAACGATGACCCAACACTTATCAGTGAACATGACAGTAGACCACTGCTGCATTGTCCAGGTCACATGGTCTTGTACCCACTGCAAATGTTCACAGCGGTGTCTTGGTGTCAGTGGAGTCACCTGCAACGGTCGTTTGGCATTCAAGCCAAAGCGGTGGAGTCAGTTGCGAATGGTTTGTCTGGAAACACATGCTCACATCTCGTAAACGGGCTGCAGCTGTGTGGTTGTTGCGTAATGATGTCCGAGTGCATAGGTCCTCTGCCCCAAACCCCATTTTATGTTGTTTTTAATTGTGTGAAAACTTTAATAAAACACTAAAAAAATACAACACAGAACCTCAGATGGGAGACTGTGTCCCTCTGCTGGACAGACAGAGGAATGGTCCCAGTGTAAAACACAGTAATGTGTAAGTAAGGGTTTCTAATGTTCCTCTGTCAAAACTGGATTCATGACACATTATCAGTTAAGTTAAGACCCCTGTATGTCACAAACCAAGCATTTTGTAATATGACAGTCTGCTGCAGTTTAATTCTTTGCTATTTTCACAACCTCTCTGAAAACTGAACCTTTTAAGACATAAGTATACAGTGCCCTCAAAAATGTTTGAGACACATTTGCTTTAATTTACCCCTCTGCTCCCCAGTGTAACATTTCAAATCAAACAATTATGACGTAATTAAAGTGCACATTTCAGACTTTAATTTATGTGCATACATTTTTTTATATTGTAGAAATTACAATGTAAGAAAATGTAAAACATTTTTTATACCAGCCCCTTCATTTCAGGGCACCATAAGGTTTGAGACCATTTTCTTCACAGGTGTTTGGTTACTCAGGGGTGTTTCATTGCTTTAGTCAACTTCTACCATTTGGAGTCTGTAGTTGCTATTGTTCAACATGAGGAGAAAAGCTGGGCAAATGAAAGTTAAGGAAGCTATTATGGGGTTGAAAAATGAGAATAAAACCATTAGAGGTTTTGACTATGGATTATCATTAAGAAGGAAGAATGCCGTGGTGATCTCTGTCATTGAAAAGGGACTGCTAGGCCGAGGAAGACCTCCACTGCTGATGACAGAAGAATATTCACTATGGTAAAGAAAAAACTCCTGTCCAACAGATCAGAAAGAGTCTTTGTCAGAGACAATTATCAACAGACTTCATGAACAGAAATACAGAGTCTACACTGCAAAACTCAAACCACAAAAACAGGATGGTCAGATTATAATTTGTATAAAAAAATTTTCAGAATTCTGGAAAAATGTGGAGAGACAAGACCAAGATTAATTCGTATCAGCGTGATGGTGAGAGAAAAGTGAGGAGATAAAAATGGACCGTCCAAAGAGCATAAAAAGTGTTTCTACATGGTGAAACTAAAATATATGCAAATAAGTTTAAAGTCTGGAAAGTGCACTTTAATCACGTCTGAACGGTTTGATTAAAAAATTTACACTGAGGAGCATCCTAAGCATTATGGAGGGCACTGTGTTAGCTAGCTAGTCTTATGCGAAAGTTTGGGCACTCCTTAATGAGATAAATAACAGATTTGGGTGATTCTAAGATTCTATTCTAACTTCATCAGTTCACAGCACTTGTTTCCAAAATGCATCAGGCTTCTGTAGATGTTCTGTTGCATACTTCTGACACTGGATTTTATTATTGAGATGTCTGTGAGCTCTTCCATGAAGGTCTTGTGGAATGGTGCACCACCACTCCTGAGTCTGCTAAATCGTCCTGCAGGTTTTTGCTGTCACATGGGGATTTTGATTTGTCTTTCTGACCAGCATACGAGCAGTTCTCTCCAAGAGTTTTCTTGGTCTTCCAGATCTCATCTTGACCGCCACAGTTCCCCTGAACTGACATTTCTTAATTAAATTTCTCACTATAGAAACTGCAAGCTGACAACACTTTGCTATCTTCTTGTAGCCTTCTCCTGCATTGTGGGAATCAATAACTTTAATTTTCAGAGTCTCAACCCACGGTTGTTGAGTGTCCACAAGTGTCTGCACAAGGTTTGAAGAGTCATAGAGTATTTGTAAAGCTTTGAAATTGGCAATAGTTGACATTTATTAATGACAGCTGTTGCCATGCATTAGATCTAATGAGCTGATCTGAAACCTTGTAAAAAGAATCTGAAACTTTGGAACTCTTATGGTGCCCAAACCTTTGCACAGTACCATAATAATGTTTCGACCTGTCATTGGCTACAGCAAAATAAAGTGAAGGTTCTGGAGTGGCCATCTCAGTCTCCTGACCTCAATATCATTGAGTCCCTCTGGAGAGACCGGAGTCATGCAGTTCATGTAAGACACAAGAATTTACAGGAATTTGAAGCTTTTTGCAGCAAGAATTGGCATCTTTACCATCTGAAAAGATAAAGAGACTCATCCACAAATAATCCTTCAAGCCGTCATATTCCTAAAGGGGGCTTTTAATCAGGGTCATTTGGGTTGTTTGTGTTCTGATTATGATTTAAAAAAAGTAAACACAATGGACTGATAATAAATGGCTTCAGCCAAATACTAATCATGTGTGAAAGAAAAGTCTGTTATTCATATTCATATTCTCTGAAAAATGGCTAAGAAATAATACATTTTGTTATAGTATGGATATAAATACAGTAGCCTCCCCAATTATTGGCACGCCTGGTTAAGAGGTGTTAAAAGCCTTAACATAAATAAAAATTTTATTGCAGCATAACCTCATAGAAAAATCAGATGTGACAATTATTGGCACCCCTAACAATTTCTATAAATATATTTGAAGCATTTTAGTGATGTCTAGTTTATTTTTAAAGTTGATCAAAATTAATAGGAACTTCAATTAGTAATTTAATTTCCCTGGGGCATAAATGTGTGTCAACCTTCATAAGTCAGATAATGGCTACAAGAAAATGGCGTAAATCTGTAGAAAAGCACCTCTGGTGGCTTCTGCCAGAAAGCTGAAGATGAGTCAGTGGGTCTTTCAGCACGATAATGAGCCTGAACATAAAGCAAATTCTATACACAAATGGCTCAACAAACACAAAATCAAGCGGCTCCCATGGTCATCTCAAGCCCCAGACCTCAACCCCACTGAAAACCTGTGGAGTGAGCTGAAGGAGAGTGAGGAGAGGACTCTGGGCAATCTAGAAAGATTGTGAAAAAAGAAAATGTTCAAAAATCCCAGTTTCTGTATTCTCCAACCTTGTAGGTCTTGTAGAGAAAAGCAGGTTGTACAAAACATTAACAGCAGTGGTACCAGTAATTGTGGCAAACATGATTTAATGTAAAAACCATATTCTTAGTGTGGGATTATCGCCCCAATTAATAAATTTACTTAAAAGGATGGATTTTCTATTTTTGGGTTGTAAGCCTATATAAAAAAAGAAACACAAAAAAATTAAAAATTATTAGAAGCATAAGAACCCATCCTGGCCATGGCTGCCAATGACTGTGCAGGGTACTGTACATACACTTACAGACAGCTAAAAATTATTTTTAAAAGGGAACTTTAAAGACACATCAGATTTGATCAACCTACAGAGGGCTGAATTCACAGACACCCCGAAAATCAAAGTGAAAAAATAACGCATAAACCCAGTACATTTTCCCTTAACTTCATTGTGGCAACTCAGAATGGTACTCAGTAGCTTGTATGGGCCCCATGTGCTTGTACGCATGTCTGACAACGATGAAGATGATGATGGATGGTGTCCTCCCACATCTGGACCGGAGCATCACTGAGCTCCACGATGTGCAACCTGGTGGTGTAGGATGAACAGAAACAATGACCCCGGATTTAGGGCAGACAAGTGTGGGGGCCAGTCAATGAAATCCATGCCTGCATACTCTTACCACGAGACAAAGCACCAAGAGAATCCCATTACCCAGCATAAGGTCTGACAACGGGTGCAAGGATTTCATCCCGATACCTTATGGGAGTCAGGGTGCTGCTCCCCAGACCATCACTGACCCAAAACCAAATCACTTGTAACATTAACCACGGGCAAGGTGAAGAACATTGACTAGGGCCATTCTTCTGGAATGTTCCAGGTAGGCACTGACTAGAACCTACCAAAAGTGATCTAAGGAAGGACAACTTGGTCATGGGCACCTGGTCACTGATGTACGCAATGTTTAAATGTCTTAATGTTGTTCAAACCTCTAAAAATGGTGTGAAAGTCTTCACATATGATTAAATGAGATCTCTTACAACACATCAATAACATAGTTACAAACACACATCTTGCTTAGTGGTTAGTGATGAAATAAACCTTTTAAACCCATCTTAAAGGGCTTAAATGGTGAAAAAATGAATGATTAATACATTTCTCCATAACTGCGTCCAAGATGGGTTTAGTGTGAGTCAGAGTTGTTCAGTGGTAGGGAAAGGAAAAAAGCTCCCTCACAATGGGGATGAATGGAATGTCTGATTCCTCCACAGGCTCCTTACAGACATGAAAAGGTGTTGATGGCTGAGACATAGCTTATGAGCATAGAACCAAACCAATTCTTTGTAGAAGGGTACATGCAGGGTGTTGTAAGGACCCCCACAGTGATTAAGTTCAGATTCACCATTTTACCATGATCAACATTCTAGAAAATCAGGGAGTTTCACTGGGGTTGAAGAATTTACACATTTGATTTGTGCTGTGAAGATAGGACTTCTGGTTCCATTCTCCTCCACTGTAAAGACCATCATCACGAAGCTCCGCTTTAATGAAAATGCACTGAAAATGACAGGACCACAAGTGAGAATCAGCCTTTTCTCATTTTTACTGCACAAGTTGTACAGGTTTCGAACTGAACTGATAAACACAACATTAGGCAGCGGTGGGATAACTCTTCGATCAATAAATCTAGAAAGGGAACTGTAAGGAAAAAAGGACAGAAAAAAATAGATAAATGCCTGGTTGAGAATGGTTGGACTAGTTTTTAAACAAAGCAGGGAAAAAAGATGAAAAACCCAATTCAGATTCACATTGGAAGGCAGAGTTGATGTGTTTGTGAATAGAAGGGATGTCAATCAGAGGAAAGAGTGTGTTTTATCTCCACCCATGTTTAAAAGTGTTTATACAATATAAACCTCTGCGTCAATACCAATCCAATCCGGACATCTTTTTTAAAGAGCAATGGCTGAAGATGGATTTCTTTACAGTTAATTTGTAATATATATATTTATATATTTGTATGTACATACAAAGAAATTTAACTTAGTTTTCTCATACAAAAAGAGAAAAGGTGGACATAATTCCCCTCATGAAAAGGAGGAAAAAGGGCAATGGATTCTAAGCCCCTTCTCCTCCCTGCCTTTCATTCTGCCAGAAAATATGGAGAAAGAAAAAAAAACAAAACAAAAAACCACACGTCCTCCTCCCCCCAAAAACACATGCAAACACAGAACGGCTTCTCAATAACCTGGGAATCACGAGAGCCACTTTGAACAATCACCTTTTAAGAACACATTCAAATATTAAAGGAATACTCCAGCGTCTTCTCAATCTGCTGTAATGCGACATGATCGCGAACTGTTTACCCATGCTTCGAAAAGTGAACTGCTCAAAATGGGAGTCAATGGGGCAGATGTTTCACTGCATTGCCTGCTGGCCAGAGAAACACTGAAGTACTCCTTTAAACCCTGCTTCGGCCAAGCTGACGATATTGTGCAATAGGAGTCTCTCTTCGGTCACTTTAAAGCAACATCCTCTGGTGCATTTAGACCGTCTAGCAAAGTCCTGGAAGCCTTAAAAAGGTTCAATAGTGAGTATAAGACGGTTCAGTCCAATCCAGCGCAGGACGAAGCCAGGGTCAGTCAAGCCATCACATCTGGACAGGCCTGTGCTTTAAAGTGGTGGGCTGAGTCAGGTCAGAGAGAAAACAGCTGCTCTTTAACACTCTCTTTAAGCACAGTCTGCGTGGGAGGATGTCGGGCATCAGTTTTTCTTTTATTTTTAGGAAGAGAACATTGCTCAGGCCTTTAAGCGGGTGCTCCAACCCAAAGAGTCCCCATCCAAGTGCAAAAAATGTCTGTGCCAAATCTTCACTTTTAAACCCAAGCTTTTTCTTCTTCGTTTGGTGGGGCTGTGGTCAAAAAAATCAAGCAAAATTAAAGAAAAACAAAACTTAAACTCAAAAACAAAGTTAAATTCACTACGTATTGCATGCCCCACCCCCTAAGTGCACAATTTTGTCCTAGAGCCTCAAAACCTAGCAGATTCCCTGATTAAAGTGCACTCAGCCCAGGAAAGGGGAGACAGAAGTAGCTCTGATGCTCTGGAATTGGAGGGGAAAAAAAACTTGAGGTGGAGGTGGTCCAGGGGGCCTGTCTTTTTGTTCAAATTGTTTATCCTTTACCTGTTTGTCCTTTTTGCGTTGTGTAGACCCCCCCTCCCCCCCAAATCATCGCCTCCTCCTGCTCCTCTGTCTGCCAGTAAGGATCCTGGAGAAAGGGTGATGCTGGTTTTGAAAATTGCCTTTGTCGGCACCGTCTGAGCTGATCGACCAATCAGAGCTGTCCAAGGAAAAGAACTGAAAAATATGAAGCGTAGCAAAAACAAAAAGCTGTAATATTGTTCTCTGCTGCGTCCGAAAAAGCCCCGAGCCTCTTTTTTTGTTTTATTTAGCTACTGCAGTACAACACTGTTCTGTTAATTCTCCGTTTGCTGGTCTTCAACAACAAACGAGCTGAGGTGATTTCTTTCTAAAATATCCTGCTCCAGTGTGCAATATGGGAAGCCGTGTGGGTGGGACTGAGGTGTTGCAGTGTGTGTGTTTGTTGGTATAGATATAGGATAGCATCAGGGTGTGTATTTGGGGTGTGTGTGCAAGCATATCAAAAATATTTCTTTGATCACATTTTGCCTGTAGGTACATTGTGTGTGTGTGTGTGTGTGTGTGTGTGTGTGTGTGTAGATAGGAGTCCAAAGCCGTTCTCCTCACCCTCACTCTGTGTAAGTGTGTAAAACTGTGTGTGTAGCAAGGGGTTATGGGACTGTCATTGTTGGCCTGTTACCGTCAGTGTGTGAACCAGTGTGTTACTAAATACGTATGTGCTTAAATATGTGACGATGAGCTGGTGTGTGTATGTGTGTGTGTGTGTTTGTGTTCATGTAGCTCAGGAGGACATGCACTGGACATGGTCAGGACCTCCATCTTCATCATCAGAGGACTCAGGTGAGCTCCAGGACTCGTCCGTGTCTCCTTCTCCACCCTCACCACGGCGGGTCTGAAACGCACAAGAAGAATAAAATTCAGTGAAGTAAATGCAGGGCTGCACGATCTGGGCAACATATCAGTATTGCAGTTATACTAAGGCACAATGCAACTGCGATGCCCTTTGATGTAATTGGCCCAGACAAATTCTCTTTTTAAAAATGTGATATTCTGTACTGTTTTAGTCACAGGAGAACCAATCACAACAATACCTCCTACACTCAGTCAAGTTCAAAGTGGGCAGTGGTATCCGTATGTTTAGGACCTTCCACATGTGATCAAAGAGTCATGTAACAATGACATTGCTAAAGCCGAAAACAGTGATGGAGGTTCCTCAGCAGAGAGCCAATGGCTATATCTAAACATCCATGTTTGAGATTTTTAAATGAAAGAAGATTTGTATGTTTTTTTATAATGTGTGCACTGTTAACTACTCAAACAACTTCAGTGCCATCAAAATGTCCAATCTGAGAAAGCAAGGTGAGATGTGTAAACATTTAATTCTAGACGACTATCTAAAACAGTGCAGTCTGTGCTAGTAGCAGTGTGACACAAACCCGACACAAATATGCTCAGGGACATCATAATTTCTGTTCTTCTGTATTTATTACTATATTTATTGAAATGAACGAATGTACTTAATGAGGACTGAAGTATTATTAAATGCTAGTACTACTTTGTCATAAGTAATAGAGCCGTGTAATTTGTTCAGACAGACGTTCAAATGAGGTTTCTGACAATTAACCTTGTGCCGCACAGATAAATGTTATATTTTGCCAAACTTTTGTCATTTTGCTCTGTTAAACTACATATTGGTATGTTACCACAAATTTGCTGCCAAAGAACCTGTTGGTGCCACAACAGTGTATTATGACTTAAAACTGGCAGCTTTCCAGATACTGCTATAAGGAAGGCATTCCTTTTGTACTCAAGAGTTTGTGTGGTTTAAGGTGAATCTTTACTCACTCTGACATGTCTTCGGTTCTCCATGTGCCTCATCAGGAACCACAAGAGCTGTGTGTCATACTGATCGCCATGACGGGCGCTGTCCTCATCTCGCTCCCGCTTATTCTTCTTCATCACCTGGGCAGAGAATGGGTGAGAAAGGGTGTAACTTCTTGCAACACCAATCCAGAGGATGTAACGACCAAACAGGAAAGGAGGCCAGTTTAACTAAACCACTATGACATCAGTGTGCCACAACTGCACAACATTTATTTACTATATAACGTGTATGTTTATATTTATTGTCAGGCGACCACATTTCTCACTGTGGACACTGCAAGCTGGCAATGCTTTGATATCTTCTTGTAGCCTTCTCCTGCATTGTGGACAATAACTTCCATTTTCAGAGTCTTACACAGCTGCTTAAAGTAAACCCATGGTTGTTGAGTTTCCACAAGTGTGTGCACAAGGTTTGAAGAATCAGAGTATCTTTACATTTACAGCATTTGGCAGACGCGCTTATCCAGAGCGACGTACATGGTGAGCGGTTGGGGGTTAGATGCCTTGCTCAAGGGCACTTCAGCCTGCTTTCCGGTCCCGAGAATCAACCTGAAAATCAAATCTGAAGCTTTGAAATTGGCACCAGCTGACATTTACTAATTACAGCTGTTGCCATGCATCAGATCTAATGAGCTGATTAAGGTTTGAAACCTTGTAAAAAGAATCTGAGACTTTGGAACTTTTATGATGCGCAAATATATATGTATGTATGTATATACAGTGCCCTCCATACTTATTGGCACCCCGGTTAAGATGTGTTAGAAGTCTTATAATAAAAAGAAATAAATATTTTTAAAATCCCCTGTTCCACAATTATTGGCACCCCTGATGTTAATACTTTGTACAACCACCCTTAGCCAACAAAACAGCACCTAATCTTCTCCTATAATGTTTCACAAGATGGAAGAATACAGAGAGATGTATCTTCAGATGCCATGCAATCTGAGACAATCTGGACATCTGAGATGGCCATGGGAGGAGCTTGATTCTGTGTCTGGTGAACCATTTCTGTGTAGATTTGGCCACATGTTTAGGGTCATTATCTTGCTGAAAGACCCAGTGACAATCCATCTTCAGCTTTCAGGCAGAGGCCACCAGATTTTGATTTAAAATGTCCTGGTATTTCAAAGCATTCATGATGCCATGCAAGGTTCCCAGGGTCTCTAGAAAAGAAACAGCCCCACAGCATCACCGATCCTCCCCCATACTTCACAGTGGGCATAAGGTGCTTTTCTGCATGCTGTTCAGCCAGACCTACTTAGAGTGTTTGTGGGCAAAAAGCTCCATCTTGGTTTCATCGGATGAAAGCACACGGTCCTAGTTGAAGCCACAGTAGCACTTTGGAAACTACAGACATTTGCTTTTATGACTGTTAGTGAGAAAAGTTTTTTGTCCTGTGCATGCATCCTAAACAGCTTGACTCACTGTAAACTGTATTCAGTCTCCAAAAGCTTTATGTTAAAAAGAGGTCCTGATGTTCCCGGCCTTCAAGGAGGAAACAGAGCATCGTCTCGATTTACACACATCACTTAAACAAGACATGAATCATCACAGATTTGCATGTCAAAACTGCTAAGTCATCCAGACTCCGGTTTAGACTCAAGCTCATCCACCCCCCCCCCACCTAACCAAGTATAAAGACTTCTGACAAAATTCAGTCTGTGTGCTCAGACTTCAAAGTCCATTTTGACTTCGTAATTCCACATCTTTCTTTTCTCTCTCTCTGTCTCTTTCTGTTTGGGATCCCACCTACAAGAAAATTTTGGCTATCCACAAAACCTTTAACTTGTAACTGTAATTTAAAATGCCTCATCCACAATTACCACAAAAGACTTCAAGCGGTCATTGATGTTAAAGGGGGTAACATTCATATTCTGTGAAAAATAGTTAACAAAAATAAATTCTGTCAGGGTATGTAAACTTATGAGCAGAACTGTATAAATACTACATCCATTTTTTAAAAAATAAATGTGGAAGCATGCATACAAATTGTACCACCATTGTCTAACGATACCAAAAGGTACTCTGGATTCATTTCTTTGCAGCACCAAGTGGAAAACCATTTTTTAAACAAAAATAAAAACTTTGGTCTGAGCTTTTTAAAGAGGCTATTAATGTCAACACCAAAGGTCAACTTGTCATCAAGTCAGATAATAAATTATTTAGAGGAGGTAACCCTCTCTAGGTTGATGACACCTAGTGTTGAAATGGTCCAATTCATGAGTAATGAGCGGAAGTAAGAAACCATAAATGGAATACTAGTTTTAACTTTAAATGGGAAATTTGCATTTACTTATATAAATATGTATATTTACATGTATGTGATACAAATACCTACACCCCGACTGCATATATGTGATGTGTGACACAAATGTCGTTTCAATTATGCCTATAAGAGTCTCCATGTTGAGTAGTGAGTGCACCTCTTTGAGGCCCTTCAAGCTGGTAGGGTTCTCAGCAGTGGGGGCCCATAGTTTCACATCATGATCCAGACCGCTGGTGGCTAAACCTGGCAGGTGTGGATGAGGTTCCAGGCAGTTCACCTGCAGTTGAGAGAGAGAGAAAATAGCATGGTGCCACTCAAAACTGAACTTCTGGAGGTCTCGTCCTTTAAGAACATTTCCACCAAAAAAGCAACTAATTGTGACTTACCACTCCCCCTCTATCTCCTTCCATGAACTGCACCACACGGGCTGAGTGTTTATCCCACAGGTAGATGTGCCCACAGTCGCTGCCACTTACCACATACTCACTGCAGGGTCCGTAGAAGTTCACACCTTTCACTACAACACACAAATTATATATGGAGCAATGTTCCAAATGTGTTACACATATAAACAGCTATAACATAACAATAAAACAACTTCTTAAATAGCAGCTGTGTGTATATGTAAAGCAGCATTACAGTAACATCATATAACACCCTGTAATAGTAGTATTCATTAATAATTACTATTCTCTTGCAATCAACCTAATAAAAACCTGAGCAGTTCTCTTCTGCTTTATCAGACCCCTCTGTCCCAATTCTCATACACCACATTTGCATTGCCCCACACACTGCACATTACTGTTGTCAACAGTCATTTACAACTTAAATATAGTTCTTTCATCTGTAAATTAATGTATATTTTATGTTCTGCACTGTATTGCAGATGTAGCGAACTGTCTCTTGTATACTGTAACATATATTATATAATATAAAGTATTTCAGTACAAAAAGACAACATCCATAAATGATTGAATTTAAATGTACTGTTTACTGCAGCTACAAACAGTCTGAAAAGCAAAGATATCTTTCTTCAAAATCAGTTCTGTAAACATAATTGTTATCGCCGAAGAACTCGGTTTGTGCTACTTTGCTGTGCTAATGTCGGACACAGATTCATCACCAGAGTTGCTCTCAGATATTGCAGACTTTGCTTTGCGAAAGCAATGACCTGGAGCTTAAATTTTGCAGTGTAGGACTTAAGTTGCAGCATGATATTGGTAAGTTCAAAATTGTATGATTTTAATTGCTCACACTCAACTATGGTATAATGTCAATACCGGTATCGAGTTGCAAAGGCCTCCAGGGGCCAAATGAGATGCTCTAACTTCTGATTGGTAAATTCAGTAACGCTGAAGCTCATAACCTGATGTGGCTTATCCTTAGAAGAATTTAACATTTTCTGCGGCTTATACAATGGGGCAACCTATAATGTGCCATGGCCTATTGTTGGGAAAATACTGTACATTTTACATTTAATCACAGGGTATCTTACAATAGGATATGATATGATACGAGATGCACAGCCCAAGATAATGATATCATGATGAAGCAATTCTGCGATAACCGAGATAGACTACCAGTCAAAAGTTTGGACACACATTTCATTCAATGCTTTCCTTATTTGTACTACTTCTTACATTGTAGATACATACTGAAGACATCAAATATATGAAACAAGATATATGGAATTATGTGGCAAAGAAAAAACTGATAAGTAAATATGTTTCATATTTTAGATTCCTCAAAGAACCCATCCTTTGCTTTATTGACCGCACTGCAAACCACTGGCGTGATATGGTTTTCAGGTCAGTGCCTTGTCAGGGTTCTTTTGTGGAATTTCTTTTACATAAATAATAGCAATGCTGTTTCCAAAAACTCAATGTTTTAAATCCATTCTGAATACTACAATGTGTTAAGTAATAAATTCTGTAATCTTAAAGGTAACTAATGACCGTCAGAGGCAGTTTAATAAGCGACTCAAATTGGCAGGGAATGTGGATCGGCATATCGATTATCTTATTGCGTGTGCAGGGACGTTGGTATATCAACAAATCATCAATATTTTATCCCACCCATTAAAAACAGGCATTTTTCAGGAATGAAGGACTTTCTTAACTTTCCTGAAGCAGAGGAAACAAATTGAGCTTTAAAAATTAATGCAAAGAATTCCTAGAGGTGACATAACTGCTGTTTTACTTTCACCCCTTCGATTTAGTTTACCTCAAACCAGCTGAACAGAGCTGAGGTCTGTGGTGCTCTTCCTTTAACTGAATCTACTGCGGAGTTCTGTTCTTTTAATGTTCTGGTTCATTATCTACTGTCTGTATTTGTTTCTTGCCTTTTCTTCTCCATTGTGTTGGCCATACACAGTACTACTTCTACTAAGGAACAGCACATTAATTTATAATCCCAATTCAGAATTTCTACATGAAAAATATTGACTCATTTAGAATTCCTTGGCAGTAACACGCCTCAAAAACATTTGGATGAGGCAATGAATGACTGAAAAATAAGTGGACCTAAAAAAACAAAAAAGAAAAAAAACAGATGAGTCTCTCAGATTCTCACCAATACAAATTTGAAGAGGGCTATTGGGATCAGAAAATGCTTTGTGCTACTGCTTTGGGTTTGTGTGTTTACCTGTAGCATTATTGCGGTGGCCCTTGTATCTTCTGCGGTAATCGGCTCCATCACTGTGGCTGGAGTCAAACAAGTAAATATCCTCATCGTTATAACTGGCCAGCAGCTCTAAAAATACAAAAGAGCACAAATTCAAACATGAGGATGAGATTTATTCAGAAAACAACAAACTCAGAACATCAGAGAGGAATTTGAAATAAATGATTAATTCACAAGGCCCCAGTCCTAATCCTGGGTTCCAAATACAAGAAATGAAATAAATAAATGCTTTAAACATTACAATGAATTTCTCATTAAGATGTTAAACAGTAACGTAACACTAAAGTTAACTATGAATGTGTACTTATTCACAAGAAAATTAACAAAAGACAGTCGTTCATGGGCTGGTGTTCAAACTCCATCACAGACAGTGGTTCCTAGTGGTCTGGACCTTGCCATTGTGATTGGCAGGTTCTGGCCCAGGTTGCACAAAGGTACCTTCGAGCAAGCTTTCACCCTGCTACACTGCTTCCCAAGTTCATGTGATAGCTCACCACTGCTCCATGATGGAGTGTGTTCACAGTGACAAGGGGCCGGTATCCAGCACGGTTTGGTAATTACCCTCCACAAACACATTGGCTCAGCCTGGCAATTAACAGGTGATTTGAACTGGTGTGTCATCAAATTGTGTGTGTGTGTGTGGGGGGGGGTTGGGGGGGTTTACCTGCACCATCATGACTGTACACTAAGCAGGTGATGTTAGTCTTGGACTCGCTGGACACCAGGTGTGATGGGCAGAACTTCTTAAGAACGCCATTATTGTCATTTTCATTTATCTTTCTCTGATCATAGATTCTGAAACACACACAGGAACATTCAGAAACATGAGACTGAGAAATTCACACACTGACCGCATTAGATAATTGTTTTGGTGAGGGACGGCTGTCTCACCTGACGTACTGATCTCTTCCGCCGACAGCAAAGTGATATGTATTTGCTGGATTCACAAAGATGGTGTATAAACCCACCTTCTTATCGCCCTCCTTCACCACCACCAGTTTACTGAAAGAAAGAGAGAATATTGATGAATACTGTATTTAGACTCAGAAACTTAGAATCAACCTGGACATTAACAGACCAGTATCATGAGCACAGGTGTTGGGATGAACAATTTTCAAGTTCAGTTTTTGTTGGACCTGTATAAATATACAATATCCAATATACAGCTGTCAGGCAGTTAGAGCTTTGAGAATATAGTTTGGCAAATACAATTTACACATTCTCTTTACTTAGGCTGAGTGACCAGTCACCATTTCTAAAGAGTTGAAGATTTCGAGCCCCAAATCAACTGGGCATAAGAATGACACTGATTACAAACATGAGTGAATGCAGCACAGTGCACATTGTTGAAATCAGTCAAAAAATGAGTATTAAAAGGTCATCGCGGACATGTCTAGTTTTCCTTAATTGTACTATTTACCTTGTACAGCAATGAGCTACAAGTACTCACATTATTATATCAGCACATATCTGTCCCATACCCACATTATTATATCAGCACATATCTGTCCCATACTCAC
>JBBIGC010000013.1:8318434-8333673 GCA_037576955.1 Lepidarchus adonis | reverse complement strand
CACTCATTCACTCACTCAAACAGTCACTCATTCACTGACTCACTCACAGTCGCTCACTCAATTACTCACTCACTCACTCACTCACACACACTCACTCACTCACTCATTCACTCACACACACACACACACACACACACACCCCACTGCACCATCTGGTGCATGTGAACGAAGCCTACAGCGTGAGTCATCCTCTTCCTGGCTGATGCTCTTTAGCCGCTGTCGCACCTTCATCTTCCTCGTCTGACGTGTGACAGCAGCTTCACCTGATCCAAACCAGCAGCTCGTTCCTCAGACCTTCTCAAAGTGCTGCTGAATGGAACCACCCCACCCCTGCTTCATTACAGGGACACCTGTCAGGGGGGTGGGAGCATGAACAATCAGTTCTTGAAGTTGATGTGCTGGAAGCAGGTAATGTAAGGATCTGAGGGCCTTAATGTGATGATTATATCATCTCCAGATTCAGGTCCTTTGGAGTGTTCAGTGTGCAGTAGATAGTAACTACCAAGAGATTAGTCATGAGCACCCAAGGCTCACTGATGCACGTGGAGCGTGGGCTGATCCCAAAGAGGAGCTGCTGTAGTACAAAATACACAGCACAACATTTTTTATAAAGTCTTGCTTCCTGAAAGGGTTTTGCTGATTGTGACAGGAAACTAATGGGTTTGCACAAATATAGTTTAAGCTTTACTGCATCATGTAGGAAATCTGAGAAATACACATTTATATATTTACTGACGATAATGTATTCAAGTCATGTTTACGTTTCAGATAAGCTACTGAATTCAACTAAAAGTGTTTTGCTTCAGATTTTCTTTTGTATTCAGTGAAGTTTGTAATTTGGTCATCGTGTCGAATCTTTTCAGGAAGAGGTCAAGTCACCAACTGATTTCAAAGATTTTATTAGACAGAGAAAAATGACAGTTACAAGTTAAAAGTGTGTGGAAATGTATAAATTATCTTGTTTGAATGGAATCCCAGAGAGAAATAGAGGAAGAAAAGTGTGACCCAGACTTTGTCAGAGAGTTTTAGGTCTGAGGCCCTGAAGGTTTTGAGTGTGTGTGTTTTAAAGAAATGTGGTCAATGGGTGTGTTCATGTGACATGACGCACACTGACGCATGTTGACATGTTTAAGTGACGCAGGCTTTGATGTGTTTAAGATTCGAGTGTTTTTTTTTTTTTTCTAGTGTTATTTTGCGTGTGTGTGTGTGTGTGTAAGATTGTTTTCCCTGTGTAGATAATGACTGAACTCGAAGAGGAAGCTGTGCTGAGTTGCATACTTTGTCAAAAGGGCATCAGAGCTGTTTCTGAGGGCCTATGTGACCCCAGATTTGAACCAGTTGTGTGAAACATCATCAGTGTCTGTTGCATCACATTGCAGTGTCCAACAGTAGTTTGACGGACAAGCATTGACGGATTCCAGTTGCCCTGGTTTCATTTCTCCATCTTAGCAATGTCCTGGTGAAACATTTCACCATGCTCCTCACTGACAGCACCGAGATTTGTGGGGAAGAAGTCCATGTGTGAGTGGAGGAAAGGAATCTTGAGTAGCATGTTGCACTTCATAGTCTTGTTTGCTTTGAGAAGTTTGTCTATCAGCTGAATGCAGTCTGGGGCTCTGTAATTGTCCAGAACAATGTCAACAACGTTTTTAATGGCTTTCCAGGCAATATTTTCCAGCCCAACTAGCACAAACCACTTGCCACTCATAACGTCTGATCTGAGAGCCGACAAAAATGACCTCTTTGATCTTGGCATCAGTTATTCTTGGGAATAAATAAAGAAAACCTTCACCTTCCTTGTTCATTGCTTTAACAAATTTCTTCATGAGTCCCAGCTTTATGTGAAGAGGAGGCAAAAATATCTTTGCAGGTGTTCTGAAATTCCTTCATACAAAATGTCCTACCTGAGTTAACTGTGCATGCTTGTTCACTACTTAAAACACGCCCATAAAAATTAGATGCCTTCAAGAGTGAACAAGTTGCTTGTGAAGAAGGAACAAGGTTAGTTTTCTCACATTTTTAGTACTTTTTAATATATTAATATATATATATATATATATATATATATATTTGAATATCATTCATTTTCAACTAACCACGTGAATGTGTCAGAGTGCAGTTCAAGTACACGCTTCCCTAAGACTGCAAAGCATCTGCATGATTTTCATGCTGCTTTAAAACTTGTCCATGTGCAAAATTAACTGCAGTATCCATAATTTGCGAAACGATATACATCTTTATGATTTATGCTATCGTGATAAATGTTCATCTATGATTCTGAAGTTGAGAAAATATCAAATTCTTATTATCTGTTCAAAGATAAATAAGTAATGTAATGTTCATGTACATGTTTTTACTCGCGAAAAAATAAAAAATATTTGTAACATAATGCTTGCATTAGTGGAGCGTTTATGTCTATAATATTTTCCTACCACCTTAAACACTGAGGGTAGCAGATATTTATGGAGTGTTTATGTTTTTAATTTTTTTCCGGAGTGGTCAGTTTTGTTGAGAATAATAAGATCTCCACAGATATTCCAGTTGTACTTGGTATACTTGATATACTTTAGTAACAGCTGCATATTCTCATTTTCTTTCATCTGCTGCATAGCCATTGGGTCTCGAATGATAAACGTTGCTGTTATGTTGCAGAACAGTTTTCAGGCTTAACATTGACGAGTCAATGGAGAAATGCCATTCTTCTGGGTTGTGATCACAACCCAACGCTTAGAACAATCTTTCAATGTCACAACAGAAACAGAGACTGTCAACATGTACAAAAATTTTGTTATATAATGATGTCGGTCTCGAAATACAGAAATGTTCATACCTGATGACAGCAAACGCCATTCCTGTAGTCTTGAACCCAGCAGCTCAGCTTTTGCTTTTGACAGACCCAAATCTCTGACCAAATCGTTCAATTCGTACTGTGTTATCAGATGTGGATCGCCTGATGAGCACGGTTCAAAATCCGGGTCAATGTCACTGTCAGTTCTTTATCAGGTTTGTCTAAGGTCCAGTCCCCTAGTGGTTTTAAATTTGGGATTTGGCATGTGTCTCATTGCTGAAGGCAGATAAGGATATTCAACTGACTTCAGTCATTAGTCATTAGTCAAAAGTCAGTCAGTCACATGGTCTTTCTGTTCTCGCCATGTCATCGGAACAGCAAAGGCTCTCAGACTGAAAGCATGTCGCACAGCAAACGTGAGGAGCCCATTGCTTATCTTGATCACCTGTTTAGCAGCTGAAATACAGAGCAGTCATCAAACATCTCTGGGGCGCAAAAGTATATAAAAAGGTTTGGATACCAATATAAGAAAAAAAAAAATCATGACAAAATTAAAGATTTCTCTGAAATAGTACATGATACATTTTGATAAATGTTGATGTGATATTTGTGATCGGCACCCAAGTGTTCTTTGTTTGTGTTTTTGTGCAGTGATGTTAATGCGGACTCTGATAGAAAAGGGTCAGAACACCACACAGTGTAACCTACGAGGTAGTACACAGTTGGTCTTAATGCTATGGCTGATTTGTGGTAATGCCCTCGAAACAAAAACAGCATGTTTCATTCAAGGGGAATTACAAAAGGTTGGAAAATGGCCATGTATAAAAACCCGTCAGGTCTGGGCTCTTTAGAGTGACCTCTAGATCTGCACTTCCACTTTCGCACCAGCAGGTGGAGCCCTCAGACGGCCTTCTACTCCAGCACACCCCTTAATGTGTAGGTCAGGAAACGACATGCTCCTCACTTTAGTGGTCAGCAGCCACAAAGGGGCGGTGTGTGTGTGTGTGTGTGTGTGTGTGTGAGAGAATTACTGTTCATTTTCTATATTCAACCTTGTTTAGTGACAGAACAGGCTGCTGTGTGCATTGTCCTGTGTCCCTGAGAACTCAAGATTCAGGCGCCATCGTGTGTGTGTGTGTGTGTGTGTGTGTGTGTGTGTGTGTGTGTGTGTGTGTGTGTGTGTGTGTACACCCACCCATCCTCTAAACATCAAGTTACCATGGTGATGCACAAAGGCTCTCCACACCCTCTTTACCGACTCCGCCCCCTGCTACAAGTCCCAGTCTGTATTGTCTCAGTGCTGCTCCAGCCGTCAGGTCCAGAGGACAGAACGAAGAACAGAGAACATTGGAGAACTAAGAAAAAAATTAATGGAGAATGCAAAACAGCAGAAGAGAATGAACTGGAATGAAAAGCAGAGGAGAATTAAATAGAAAATGAAGAGAAGAGAGGAGAATACAGAGGAGAATAAAGAGAAGAGATGAGAATGAAGAGCAGAGGAGAATTAAATAGAAAATGAAAAGAGGAGAATACAGAGGAGAATAAAGAGAAGAGAGGAGAATGAAGAGCAGAGGAAAATAAACAATGAAAAACAGAAGAGTGGAGAGGAATGAAGGAGAATGAAGAACAGAATTAAGAACAGAAGAGCAGAGGAGAATGGACAGTAGAGCAGAGAAGAATGAAAAGAATAATGAACAGAAGAGTGGAGAGGAATGAAGAGGAGAATGAAGAACAGAAGAGTGGAGGAGAATAAAGAACAGAGGAGCAGAGAATGAAGAACAGAAGAGTGGAAGAGAATAAAGAACAGAGGAACGGAGTAGAATGAAGAACAGAAGAGTGGAGGAGAATGTACAGAAGAGCAGAGGAAAATGACGAGAATGAGAAGAGAATGAAGAGAATGAAGAAGAGCAGAGGAGAATGAAAAGAGAATGAAGAGAGTAGAAGATGAGAATGAAGTGGAATGAAGAGCAGAGGACAATGAAATAGAAAATGAAGAGAAGAGAGGAGAATGAAGAGAGAGGAAAATGAAGAACAGAAGAGTGAAGGAAAATGAAGAGAATGAAGAAGAGCAGAGAATAAAGAGAGTAGAAGATGAGAATGAAGAAGAGGACAATGAAATAGAAAATGAAGAGAAGAGAGGAGAATGAAGAGAAGAGAGAATGCAGAAGAGCAGAGGAAAAAGAAGAGCAAAGAATGAGGGAGAAGAGAATGAAGAGATAGAAGAGTAAAAAATGAAGGAGAGGAGAATAAAGACGAGCGTGAAGATGAGCGGAGAATACAGAGACGAGGAAAACAAAGGAGCGAAGGACAATGCAGAAGAGTGAAATAAGAGAATGAAGAAGAAAACAAAAAGAAGAATGAAGATCACAAGAAGACAGGAGAATGAAGAAAAGAGAAAAAAGAGGGGAGAAGAGATACCTCCCCAGTTTTCACACTTGCATGGAGGCAACCATGAGGAGGTGTTCCCTCTCCAACACTCACTCAGACGCTTCCAATTTATCCTTGTAAATGAATTTAGTTCATTGTTCTTAACAGTGTTCTCCCCAGATTAGCCACCTCCAGTTCCACCCATTACCTACTTCCATCTCTCCATCTCACCAGCACTGGAAGGTGGAACTGAGATGCAGAGATGTATGAAGCTCCACCCACATCTTAAACTGCCACCAATAGACAGCATAACGCTCTTGGAGAACATCAACCGCCAATTTGATTAGCATTGCATGAGTGATGGGGGAGAGGGAGGGCCATCCTACTTACCCAGAGGGGTCTGAGATTTGGGTGATGTTCCTGTTGGTCTTTTAGGAACTGGATCTACAATGAAAAATGGCCCATTAACCACAGTACTGCACCACTATGACAGATTTCTTTTCTTGTAGCAAACGGTCCAATAGAAAACAGTAATGAGCTGCTACAAACAATGATGTAAAATATTTTATTTTCTGTAAATGTTCCTAAATTCAGTTCCTTGAATACCAAACCCTATATTCGCTCTGTGTACTTCAAAAGGCTTCATTTTCCAAAACATTTGACGCTACTATACAGGGCAAAAACACCACCAGGAAAAAAAGGGTCAATGTATTTTACAAGACGAGAAAAATATTCAAGAAACAATTTTGTTACAGCTGTTCATCAAAGAAAAATATATATACACACAACTGAAGAAAAATCCTGCCCTGTACAACTGCTGTATTTACCGTTACTGGATTATTTGACTGAGAATTCATGTACAAGAGAAAAGTTAAAGAAACGAGGCATGTGAAATGTGAGTTGCGGGTCAGGGGTTTTATTGCGGCTACAAAACGAAGCCGACAAACAGTTCACCTCAACAGATGAATTTCTCCAAAGCATGGTTCGTATGTACACGTTGTCAGCCTGTGATTCCTACAAGACGTGAACTGACTAAAGCTTATCAGACTGAAAGGGTTTTCAAAATCCAGTCATTAAATTGGACAAAGTTTATACAAAAAACCCTGACGGGAAACAAAAACACGTCATTTTATTTGTGCCTGCTCATTTTTTTGTGGGCGGTTCAATTCATTTCGCAGTCATGTGTTGTGCTGCCCATGTGACTCCGCCCCCCAGCCAGCGTGGAACTAAAGGCAAAGCACAGCGAAGTCGAACGACAGCATTTCAAGTGGTCAATCACAAAGTCTCACCACAATACCATAGTCTAAGTACAGAGAAAATACTTTCTTGTGAATTATTGAAATTACTTTGCAATTCTGTACAGAAATAGTCATTTAAAATAACCTCTGAAACCGATATCATGGCGCATCCTTATTAAATATTTTTAAAAGAAAAAAAATTCATCAAAACAAGCACATCTAAACACCCAAACATCAATATGAATAAGGTAGTATTTGGTCAATTGTTCCAATATTTTTCCTTATTTACAATTTATTTACAGACGTAACAGAATCTCTTCAAACCGAGGCCCACGTCCACAGTCTGCTTCCTTTTTTCTCGTATGCTTGTGGTTTTAAAATCTGCATCTTTTTTTTTGTTGTTATTTTAAAAATAGGCCCTCTCACACACTCACTCACTCAGTAATAAATACAAAACACTTTTCTTACACAAAACAACGAGAGAAAGAAACTAAGGATAAAACTGACTCATGGAATCAAGTATTTTTACGCTTTTCGTTTCGTGAGTTTGTCCGTTTTTTTTTTCTCGTTTTTCTTTTTTTAGTGCAAGTTATTTTTTCCCTTTGCGGAATTCCGTCAATTCCGTACATTCTTCATTCAGTGATGTTCTACATTGATTACTACTGTACAGTCTCCACCAATCACGGCAAAAGAAAACCCCATACAAACGACAACAAAAAATACAATGGGCCCGTCCTCCTCTCCTTCAACCTATAAGGCATATCCGGCACAGTGCTCGCTCTCTCCTTATTCGCTGGTGAAATCTGCCCCAGGGTGACACACTCGCTTCCGACACACACGCACACACACGCATACGCACACACACACACACACACACACACACTCATGGCACATGCAGGTCAATCGAACCTTCTCCTTTCAAGTCCAGAAAACGATGCGAATGGCTGTAACACAAGGGCGCAGTGGCGTTTGTGTTTTCCTCTTGATTTTGCACATTTAAAAAAGAAATAAAAAATAAAATCAGTTTCGTTAACAGGCCACATTAAAGCTACAGGCCTCCTGTTGTGACTCTTAGACGTTGGTGTGTGTCTTCAGTCTTCAGCACCTGTGTCTGCTCCGACGCCGAGCAGGCAGCTGTGAGTTTCAGGGAATGCTTGGCTTGTGATCGAGCTTCTTCTTGTCGTTTCCTTTCTTTAGTTCATCCACTTGCGGCAGTTTACTGCACCACAGAGGCACGACATCTTCTGGCTCTGTCTCGACACTACACCCAGCTTGTAATCGTAGCACAGCTAGAACACAAACACAACCAGTGAATCTGACTGTCATTGCGAACGTCCCATCACACAAAGTGCTCTGCAGTGAAATGTGACCTTCAACCAACTACACATGGAGCAGTGGGCAGCTACCAAGAGCAGTCAGGGAGCAGTGTAGCAGCACAGTAACCTTGTTCAACGGTTCCTCAGTGGAGCCTGGGCTGAGACTCGAACCTGTGACCTTCAGATCTCAAGGGCAAGGTCTTAACTCGGTCACCACTGGGACGGGTTAGAGGACAGGTTGTATGCGAAAGATCAGGATTTAGAAAGTGGGTGAACAACGTACCTCTTCCCCTTTCTCGATCCTCCGGTTGGAGCTAATGATGATTTTGTGCCCACGTTCAAAGGTCACAACTTCCGCCACGCAATTTGGGGAGCAGGAGTGATTGATGTACCTAAGCACCAAAAAAACAAACAAAAAAGCAACAGAGAACAGAGTGAGAGAAGTTCTCAGACATTTGATCACATTTCCAGCGCAGATATTCAGTTTTTTTCCTCCCAGTTTTAACAAGGATCAAAGTAGAGCTTCAACACGATACAAGAAGAAATGGGAGACAAAACATTTTTTGAACATGCAATTTATTGACAACAAGGCTTAAACTGAAACAGGCTGTTTCATAGCTGATCAAAAGTTTAGGACCACATGCCTTAGGCCAAATCTGTACAAAAAAAAATCAGTGGCGTTCCCTTTCTGAAGGTGGTCAGGATGTTGAACTGCATAAGCAGGTCTCTCCGCTCCATCACTGCTGAGGTGGGACGCAGTAAAACAGTCATTTGGAATTTCTTAAATGATCCTGAGGGTTATGCAATAAAACAGCGCCATCACTGGCGTTTTGGGGAGTTTATGGGGTTTCTTGGAGATGTGGTCCAAAACTTTTGATCAGCTGTGAAACAGCCTGTTTCAGTTTAAGTGTTGTTGTTAATGAATTGCGGCTCAAAAAATGTTTTGTCTCACTCCTATTTCTTCTTGTATTATGTTGAAGCTCTACTTGGAACTTTGGTAAAATCCAGCCATGCAACATATGAGTTTTTGCCATTTGTGAAGTGGTCTTATTCTTTTGATCGGAACTGTATTATTATTGGGGGGCCCATCCTACCAACCCAGAAGAAGTGTGGAATCTCTTGGACTGCCTGCCATGAATGGACTACTACTACTGGAGATTTGAGGAGCTCAAGAAACATGTCCATGAGCAAAGTTTAAAAATACAAATATAAATAAACATAAATGTTATTTCTTTTAAACAGCACTGTGGTTCAATTTTAGCCCATTCCTGTCGCAAAGTTGGATTTTTTGATTTTCAGTGGGAATTGTGGCAGCAGGTTAGCTAGGCCATGCAAGCACTTTCGTTCTATTAAGAAATTAGTGTTACATGCCACAGATCTGTAATACTGGCTTCAATAGATAAATATTATGAAATAATAATAATTATTGTCTCATTTGTGGACTCTAATTTTGATGACTATGTGATGTTCTTCACTTCAGTTGGCAGTGGTGGTGTTATGGTTGATTTGTGTATAAGAACTAATCCAATATTTTACCTTGCAGGGCTTCCAGAACAAGTGGCGTCGATCACACACTCGCCGTCAATGCGGAACATGAAGGCTTTCTGGTTCTGAGAGAGAAATCAGTTCAGACATGGTCAGGATCGCCAGGCTGTTGAACATTCTCAGTAACCCTTAATGCATTGATGCATAAAGCAGTCCAGCAGTACCTTGGCCTTGTAATGCAGCTCCTTCCTCATGGCCACCTCTGTCCGGAGGACGTCTCCAAGGTACTCAATGACCATGGTCTGCTTCTCTATGTCTCGAGCAGCAAACAGTCCAAGGCCCTGCAAATACATACATACGAAAGAGGCTCAGTACTTTCTCCTACTTATGAATACTGCCATCATGGAAGCCTCTGCCCTGTCTTAGCTCCACCCCAACACTTAAAAACAGACTTTTAAAGAACAATTATTCACATTTATCCCAGGAAAACCTTACAATACTGTGTAAGGGCCTGTATGTTTTTTGGAGAATTTAGCTCATTTATTTATTTTCTGATTTCTCATTTGACTTTACAACAAGTTTGCACAAATTCAGTGTCGTCTTGCACAATGTGCAGAGGGTTTCACATTAACTGGTTTTAGCTAAACTCTTAACTTCAGATAGATAATATCAGAGTGGGTCTCTGGTCTTAATATTACCCTTGATACAGTGTGTTTAACCTGGAGCGCTGAAAGAAAGAACACCACAGAACCAATATACACCATGCCACCAGAGAGCTTGAGTTACCAGAAAGTGTTGACAATTAAGACATAAACATAACGCTTTTAAGACCTAGTGCAGAAAATCATAATATTTTTAAGACTTTTTAAAGCCTTACATTCAGATTTTAGACTTTAAGGCTTGGCTGAAAACCTGTATAATATCTATTATTAATTATTTAATTAGATCTAATCACACAAAATTTTTGGTGAAAAAAGATTGGGTGGGAAAAAAGATTGGTTAGTGATTATATTTAAATTTCTATCAAAACAATAAGCAAATAAGCAACAAATAAATTAGATACATTTCCCAAATCATTCAGCGCTGATACAGACCTGTTTGTTTCTGCAGCAACAAATTACACACCAATCAGACATAAGTTCACCTAATAATTATTAGAAGGGACGCACCAGAATCGGACACCAAAAACAAGGAAACATTTGGCTGAAAACTGAAACAAATTCACACAGAAATTATTATTATTATGTCAGAAATACTTGTGTGGACAAGGCCTAAAAACCACTGAAAGATATTATTGCACCACAGATGCAGTGTGTGTGCCAGGAAGGAGTCTCCTCTTCTGTGCTGCATTAGTCTCAATCAGCATAGCGACGGGAATGCTTTTATTTCATGATAAATTAATCCGACGTTGAAAAAGTATTTGCAGGTGAAACCCCTCTTGAAATTTGATAATTAAACACAAACATCTATCTGTGAGTCTGTGTTTCTCGATGGCTGAATTTTTGGCACATGTTTAATGAGTAGGTCCCCACCCTGATGCTGAAACAGCTATCTGTGGTTTTAAAGTTGTGGCTGAATGGTGTATAACAGCATAGCGATCACAGACACTTGTGTGAGATTGGTCTAAAACTTAGTCAGAGGCCATTATTTCATAATTCATTTGCCAGGACTTTATGATATTTTCCCCTGGTTATGGACTGGTTAGAACAACCTGCATTCCAAACTGCAGAAGTGAGCTCCTGGGCTGGTGGTACTAAAGTAGCTGAGCACATCTGTTTACTGCCCGTTTCTCCTTGCTCCAGTCTTAAAGCTCGAGAAGAGCCGCCCACCACAGTGGTAAAGTAAGACATCAGATACATCTCCATGACAGGCTGGCTTGGCAGCTGTGTGGGTTTAACAAGCGTGGCAGAGAACTGGAAGTACTGCAAGGCCAGCTGTGTCTCGCTGAGATCACCGGCCGGGACGCCAGAGCAGAGGAAAGCCAGCAGAACGTAAGTGAAGATAGCAACTGTGTTTTATTAAATTAATTAATTGATTTTAATTCTGTGGGCATCAATCCATTTCTAGTGCCTTGGCAACCCTATACGTGAGTAATAGGGACTATTGGACAATTTTGCAATAACTTCCCATTTTCTTTTTGTAATTTACTGAAAACACAAATCTAAAAGATCAAAAGACCAGCAACCATCTAAAAAAAGCCATGATTTAACGCACCTGGATGCGGGAGTGAGCCAGGTAGATGTTGCTTTTCCATTCACTGGTCAGCCGACGGTACTGAGACGATTTGGAGTGCACAAAGTGTTTACTGTGGGACGGCCCACCCTCCGCCAGGGCAGAGTTCTGCAGGATGCAGGAGGTACGGTTCCACACAGAGAGTATCTTTAACCTGTGTGTGGGTGAACATGAAGGGGTAAGAGAGAGGGTGAGACACAGAGGAACAGAACAAAGAAAAAAGAAATACATGCATACATACATACAAAACTCAACTTTAACATAGGATAACAGATAGGAAGTCAATGAATAAGCCAAAACATTAAGACCACATACCGAATATGCAACAGTGAGCCTGGGGTCTCCATGACTGTCGCTAATCCATCAGTTATCCTGCCTTTGATCATATTTAGTAGGAACGAACTACTGCATACTTGTTGCTTTGGATATCCTCTAGCCATCATTTGTCAAAGTGCAGGAGATACGCTCCTGCTTCCAGCACATCAACTTCAAGAACTGACTGTTCACTTGCTGTCTAATATATACCACCCCCTGACAGGTAATATTGTAACTCACTTTGCCGGTCATGGGCAGCTGCACACAGCTTTCTGTTTTAGAACAAACCGTGCGTGTGGTGGTGAGAGAAAGTGATTTCCCACCATTTGTGTATGTTGTTTTATTGAGTTATTTATATACGTGGAGCACATCTCACATAGCTTCTCCTACTGCAGCACTATTATTGTGCAGACGTGTCTGCAGAGTCACAGAAACCTGGATGTGCACACACAGCACTGTTCCAGAAATTCATGTCACTTGACTGTACCTTTAGGAAACATGGACATGACAAGTGTAGACAGACCTTGGAAGTAGTCAGAGCCTCTCCAGTTCACTGCTAGTGAGGAAACCTGACTCACTTTGGCAGGAGGTTTAATCTATACATTTACCTTTGACTCTGTGGGTGTCGCCTTAGTTCAGACCGGGCACTGCCTGAGGGGTTGATGCACAGCGGTAGCTCTAACATGGGGTTCCTCCCATAACGGAACCGGTACCTGGAACAAGCCTCCACGCCCGGCAGCTAGAACGCAATCAGAAAAAATGAGAAGCAGATAAAAAGAAGTACATGTTGTGCATTCAGAGAGGGAGTGGACATACTGATTCAGCGATGCGGGCGACTGTGGACACGGTCAGTCCAAACAGATCCTCTCCCTTCAGGTAGATGGGGAAGAGCCTCAGCATGCCAGTTTCTGCTCTCCGCTCTGCTACTGACCCCAGGACCTTATCCCACACTCCTACACAAGAACAAGTCAATAGAGCCAATGAGACAAAGCACTACAAGTTTGTTTTTTTTAAAAATATTGATTTTTTAAAGACCATTTTATGTTTCTGTTATAATGTGCACATTTTATATAAAAAAAAATATTTGGGTACTTATTTTCTGAATTATTGACATAATTAGTGAATTATCTAATTAAAAATACTCATTGACTTGTTTGCTTGCTTATTTACTTGATGGGTTGTGAAAACGAAATTGTTGAAGCAAAGTGACTCCTTGCTACAGACAAGAGCGCACACAACACTGACCACACATTTAATGGACTGTACCTTTAGCCGAGGTGTCCGTCAGCACTATGTCTTCGTACCCTCGCTCTAGAACGCGGATGCTGAACTCTGGTCGCCCCTGGTGCTCTTCCACAGAGCAGACATAACGGCAGCGTCGCCGACCGTGCCTCATGCTCCAGTAGAGACGGCTGGCCTCGTAGCCTGGTGGGAAGATGGCGCTGGCTGAGTGGAAGTGGGGCAGCAGAGAAGGAGGAAGCTGGCCCATGGCATGGAAGAGCAGGCTACCCACACGGAAGGTGTGGCCCAGCTCGGGACGCTGCACTACAGCTGCCAGTTGGCGCAACTCATCACGCTGTACGTAAACACGGCGGAAAACTGAGAAACAGCGCAGCACCTGCTGGTCCAGGTGCAGGCCAGCCGCACTGGCGCCAGCGCACCCTCGCGGCCGGTGCTGGTGGCACAGCATGGTCTTGTCTTTAAAGAAGGTGCAGCCAGCCTGAAGAGCACAAGTGAAGTGGTAGACGTTGAGGCAGCGCAGCCGGTGGCAGCCACTGGTAGCTCCCAGACGCTGACAAAAGGCACAAGTGACAGTCTGGCCCCTCTGCCGTGCCACTTCCACATTGATGAGGGCGCCGGCCTGCGTCTCGTAAACCTCAGATGACCACAGGGCACAGTTCAGGTGTACCCAGGTGTCCAGGTCCAGGTTGAGGAGGCGGGCAGCACCATCTGTCAGCCCGTCACCCTCTTGTTGGCAGAAGCAGCAACGACGTCGGTCTTGGGATGATGGGCATGGGCTCAGAGATGAACGCAGCTGCTGCAGTAGATCCTTCACAGAAAATACAGAAAGTTAATCAAATGTAAGTTATGACATGAAAACAATCTACAAGAATCCCATAGCATTACGGGGGATCCGGTTTTTCCTTGTTTTTGGCTGATATAGATTTTTATGGCCTGAACTGAGTGCCGTTTGCCTTTAATAGAAGCAAAAACAGCCATAACTGATTTACATAACATTTAACATTTCCTGATATGCATGTGTTAACATATATACTTATATACTTAACTTTATACTTATATATACTTATATGTGTATATAGAGGTGTGTGAGTGTATACACACACACACACACACGTTTCACTCTAAAAATCTCATCAGCACACGCCATGTTACTTTATGTTAATATTGTGTTACACATTTGCACAGTTCATATTTTCATTAGTGATGGTGAATGGGCCTATTTGTCATTGTAAACACACATCATCAACAAAGTGCACCACAACAAAATGTGATGTGAAATAGTTTGTGAAATTTAACCCGTTCACACATGGAGCAGTGATCAACAGCTCCCGGCTAATCCCAAGGAATAGGTTCTAAACTCTAGTCCACCATCACCCACAAATTACTATTAACACAGCATTAATAGTATTCTTGTAGTAAACCTATGTGCATAGTTTGTACTTTTATGCATGTATAGTGTTAGTGCTGTATGGTGCATAGTGGTGTGTAATAATATGTATGGTGATGTGTTTTTTTAAAGTTACTTTCACATTCACTTTTCACACCATAAAAAATAAAATAAAAAAAAGGGGATGTGGGGAAACTTTTTTCATACTTTCAAATTTTCATAATTTGAGGACCCCCTGTACAGTGTTATATAGTGTTGTATAGTGTGTATTTAAATGTAGTGTTGTATAGTGTGTATGTATATGGATAGTGTGTATTTAAATGTAGTGTTGTATAGTGTGTATGTATATGTATAGTGTGTATTTAAATTTAGTTTTGTATAGTGTGTATTTGAATGTAGTGTTGTATAGTGTGTATGTAGATGTATAGTGTGTATTTAAATGTGTTGTATAGTGTGTATGTATATGTATAGTGTGTATTTAAATGTAGTGTTGTATAGGGTGTATGTATATGTATAGTGTGTATTTAAATTTAGTTTTGTATAGTGTGTATTTAAATGTAGTGTTGTATAGTGTGTATGTAGATGTATAGTGTGTATTTAAATGTAGTGTTGTATAGTGTGTATGTAGATGTATAGTGTGTATTTAAATTTAGTTTTGTATAGTGTGTATTTAAATGTAGTGTTGTATAGTGTGTATGTATATGTATAGTGAGTATTTAAATGTAGTGTTGTATAGTGTGTATGTATATGTATAGTGTGTATTTAAATGTAGTGTTGTATAGTGTGTGTATATATATGTATAGTGTGTATTTAAATGTAGTGTTGTATAGTGTGTATGTATATGTATAGTGTGTATTTAAATGTAGTGT